>VCAU01000001.1:0-161401 GCA_015844325.1 Aspergillus nanangensis | reverse complement strand
CCCCCCCCCCCCCCCCCCCCCCAGCGCATTGACATAGAGGTGTCGGTCAATGACTGCTATGACCGTCTTGTACGGTGGAAAAAAGACTTGCCTGAATGCCTTTGGTATACCAGCGAGTCTGTTCCTGAAGTATTGAGCCTTCAGTAAGATAACGACGAGCGCATCCTCATCTGCATTGCTTCTAATTATTATAGCATGAACTACCATACCCTGATTACGATCGCGTTTGCTTTCCTTAAGACCCCAATCCTGGGCGCTGATCAGAAGACGCTTTTATCTGTATCATGCGCTCGCCAAAAATGTATCCAATCCGCGCAGGCCGTCAGCGAATCAGTTACCATTCACCAGAGCCAATGGGGCATAGATCGGGGTGCAGCCAATGATATGCAGTATATCTGCACCGCACTCTTCATGTTGGTAGACGACCTGGACGATGAGAAAAGCCATGACGCGTTTCTGAACCTGGCAAAATCCGCTGTATCTTTTGGTGGCCGATGGCTCCTCACAAAAGGGATGTTCCGCCTCGTGCAAATTGCCACCGTGCAAGCAAATAAGTCCCTGTCTCCCGAGATTGTCGATGTTTTCAAGCGATTCGAGCGGCGATTGTGGAAGTCCGAGGACCGTCAGCGATTTCGCAGCGCATATCCGAATTTTGCTGCGGTGCTTCGGCAACAGGACGACACTGTTCCAGACGATTTGGAGATGGACCAGTTTTTGGAAGTATGGAGTGACTTTACTATGGATGGTCAGCGTGAAGTGGAGAGTAGCGCAGGGAAAGAATAAGGCGCCGAGGAGTTCCAGCCTAGGTTTGTGGAGTGATTCCTATTCCTTCGGGTCATGCACAGGTTTAATTGGGAAGAAACTACAGCTGTCGAATAACAGACAAACACCGAAGCTCAAAGGTATATATGGATTGGAAATTCGAGCTTCTCTAGAGGCTGCAACAGTGACTTGTTAATCAATATGAAAGAGAAATCTAGCCAGTGTCATATTATTTTCCCCCACAAAGCAACCAGATACCGTACTGTGGTCTACTCCAATCATGATTCGAAGTCTGACGTACATCTATTCCGAATTGTCAATTGATCTACATCTCATACCATCCAGTGACAGTGCGGGATGCACACACGGTGATAACAGGATTCAGGAGAGATAACGAGCGAAAACTGCAAGTTGATTGGATTTGCAGATCCACATATCGCACCATCGCGAGACGATCAGTGATAGATTGCGTCAAGCAACCTGAGCGGGGTATGGGAACACTCTCATTTCCTGGTTATTTCCTCGCCACGAATGGAATGGAGGAACTTTTTTTTTTTTTTTCATCGTCGCTTTTCTTAAGCATCACATATCGTAGCCTTCATTCAACCCGAAGTCATAATACATCACTAGACAAATAAACACCATGGACCCCAACAACAGCGGCGGACAACCAAGAGCAAGAGTGAGTCCTCGATATAAACCACCAGTAACCCACCAACTAACAAAAAAAAAATCCACAGTCCACCGACGCCGGAAGAAGCACCGAAGGCCACCATCTCCATGCCCCATCCTCACCCCCTCCATGGGGTGGTGGTGGTGGTCCCCAAGTCCCCCCAGTCGGCGACTGGGACGCCCCAATCTCACCCACCGGCCACCCCGCAGCTCGAGCCCTGGGAGACGACGAATCCCGTCCTCGCAGCCGGGACAGCGGCCGCCGCCGCCGCAGCAGCCTCGCCATCCCCCGCCAAAGCAGCAGCAGGGGCATGCGCAGTCTCGCGCGCCGCAGCTCTCTCGCCTCCCGCCTCGACGGCAAATTCACGGTGGGCGGGCCCGATGAAACCGTGCAGATGCGGCTCGCGCAACAGCCGTTCGTGCAGCCCGGGTACGCGGATCTCAACCCGTCGTACGAGCAGGCCACCAATGCGAAGCCGGTGTGGAGTTTGGCAAAGCCGCTGCCGCGCGTGGTGCGCTCTGGCATGGTCCCTACCAAGGAGGAGTTGTTGCAGACCCGCGCCAGGGTCCAGCGTCTGGCGGAGCATTCGAGGCAGCTGGGGCTGGATGTCGAGCCGGGGGAGCTGGAGAAGGGGAGGTTTGGGGTGAGTCTTGATCCGAGGAAGATGGCGGCGCAGGTTGAGGATGCGAGGGTACAGCGGGAGTCGAACTTGGTGAGTAAGTTATTGACGGGGGAGACGGGGGGGTCGAGACGGTCGTCGAGGGTGGGTTCGCGGATGGGGAGGCGGCCGCCGTCGGTGGGGAGAATGAGACGGGCGACCACTTGGGGGGTGTCGGAGGCGATGGACCAGGGTCGTTTGGCTAGGGTTGAAGAGGGAGGGTCGTCGCCGGAAGAAGATGACCAACAGGAGGAGGAAGAGGAGAGCGATACTGCGGACGAGGGAGATCCTCTGCTACGGCCAGGTGCAGGCGATGATGATGATGAAGTCGAGGATCTCCTCCCCGTCATCGACGAGAAGAACTGCCCGGAGGATCTGGACCCTCTGGTACAGGAGCTGGTCGAGAGCGAAGTACACAACAACCACACGACGTGGTCCGTGATCCGCACACATCATCGCGAAGCCCTGGCGGAATCCCTCGCCGTGTTTGTGCAGCTGAGCATCGGGTTCTGCGCCGACCTGGCCGTCACGCTGGCCAACGCCGGCAACCCCAACACCACCGCCTGGGCCTGGGGGTTCGCCACCATGATGGCCATCTACATCTCCGGCGGAGTGTCCGGCGCACACCTCAACCCGGCCATCACGCTGGTGCTGTGGTTTTACCGCGGGTTCCCCAAGCGCAAACTCCCGGGGTACTTTGTTGCGCAGTTTGGGGGCGCGTTTTGCGCGGCCCTTCTCGCCTACGGGGTCTACTACGAGTCGATCCAGCACTACTACCACCACACGACTGGCGGCGGCGGCCAAGTCGGCCCCATCGTAGATAGCTTCATCACGCATCCTCGCGGGGCGTGGATCAGCCCCGTCTCGGCCTTCTTTAACGAGTTTGTCGGCACGGCCGTGCTCACCATCACTATCCTCGCCCTCGGCGACGACCAGAATGCCCCACCCGGCGCCGGCATGAACTCGCTCATTGTCGGCCTTGTTATTACCTGTCTCGGCATCACTTTTTCTTACCAGACTGGCGGTGCGCTAAGTCCGAGCCGGGACTTTGGTCCTCGTCTGGCGCTGTTGGCGCTCGGATATGGCGGGGAGCTGTTTAGTGGTAGTTCGTATTGGGTGTATGGGCCCTGGGTGGGCGCCATAAGTGGTGCTTTTGTCGGGGCGTTTCTGTATGATTTTATGATCTTTACTGGGGGAGAGTCACCGGTGAATTATCCGCTGGAGCGGACGAAGAGGGCGATGACGAAGAGTCGGAGGAAGTTGGAGCGGAGGCTGCATGTGTAGGTGAGATAGATGATTTGGGGGGGAGTAACTGAATAATTCGCTTACAGGGAGACTAGAGTACATCCAGCACAACAGGGAGAGACTAGAGTTACATCCAGCACATGACAGATCCTGCTTTTGATATCTGATCCCTTGACACTATCGCCCAAATTGCTAATACTGCCGGCGTAATCGCTATCGGCCTTGATACGGCCTGATAAGCTGTTGGTCTCCACCCCGGCCAACCAAGCATATCCACAGCCCTAATTGGAGGGCCTGTTCAGCGTCATCCATGGTTCCGGTCGTCGAGGCCGAACGGTCGCCCGTCGTGGCGATCTTCGGCGTCGTCCGCCGATTAGGAACAGTTTATTTACTATTGTATGTTCTTTTTTTTTTTTTTTTTTTTTTTAAAGGTTATCATATAGTCAAGCCTCTACTAGTAGACAATAGTCTTAGCCTGGCACGAGTGGTTTCCACATCACATAACTGAGGTAGTCCATCACATAAGTCCGACTCAGCATCTATGTTGTCGCAAAGCAAAGGCTCAGCGATGCCAGTCACGTTGAGGATATTGCTCCCAACTCTGACAGGCCTTGGGCCTGATACAACTGGTCGGGTGTTCGGTGGCAGCGCACTGGATGGATATGTCGCTGTGTCTACCAGCTGGAAAGAAGATCTCGCAGTAGAGAACGACGCATACTTGCTGGAGGTCATATTCGAAGGTACCTACTCTTCCCAAGAATCCTATCCTGTTGTAAAAGGTTCTGTAACGCTGACGCACTATACGTAGGAGAGCTATCAAATGTCATCAGTCTAGTGCCTGCCGCCGTGGTATTGCAAAGACAAAAGCGACTGAGGGTAAGTTTCCACCCAGCCCTACTCCCCCATCCATATCCTCTCGATACTCATGAAAAGCACAGTTCCTGCGCGTCACCCAGACGATTCTTGTCTCTGGGGCCAGCATCCAGCAAGGAAGCCTCATTCCCTTCCATTTCGACATCCCCAACAACGTCTACGGCCTCGACCGAGACTTCTACCTCGGCGATCGCGAGGAAACCCTCCCTCCCTCTCTGTCTCTGATATCCGACCACGTCCACACGAAAAACGACATGTTCGTGCGCGGGGTATGCGACATCTCGTATCGAGTGCGCGCACGTATGATCACCCGGGCTGGACAATACGCCGGCGAGGCTTCTTCCCACCCTGTCACTTTCATTCCAACGAACCCCAGTCCTCTGCCGCCGCTGTGTATCACGGATTTCGGGTCTGAATACGCGTTGGCTGCATTGCAGAAGATGGATGTGTTCAATTTCCTTCAGTTGCAGAACTCGTTTGAACTGTCCATCCATACAGACGAGCCGTCTCCGCTGGTGTTTGGTCGGCAGAAGAAGACTCCCTTCACGACCGTCCGTCTACGGTTACGATATCGCCATACGCCGACGGCGCAAGACTCAGCACATGCAGTCAGTCGCAGTCCGCCGCCGG
This sequence comes from Aspergillus nanangensis, assembly GCA_015844325.1. Classification (NCBI taxonomy): domain Eukaryota; kingdom Fungi; phylum Ascomycota; class Eurotiomycetes; order Eurotiales; family Aspergillaceae; genus Aspergillus; species Aspergillus nanangensis. The sequence goes on along the minus strand of VCAU01000001.1, from coordinate 156,560 downwards.
AGATGTTCTTTTCGGTGCAATCGACCCTGCATGCGGCGACCTTTCTCTCCGTCGCGCCACAGATGTCTCTCCCTAAGCAGGGCGATGTGGAGGCTTCGACGCTTCTCATGAAAAAGACTACGGTTTGTGAGAGCCGGGCACGGACACTGCGTTTCTCGGGTTGGAAACCTGTTGATCAACTAGATAGCAACAACTACCAGTGGGAGTCGAATACGGCGCTGATTTTCGCATACGAAGGCGCTGATCTCCCGGCTCCAACATTCGCTTGCACATACGCCTCCAGACGATACGCCCTGTCCATTCAGCTGCGCCTGGAAAGTCATCGAGGGACGAAATTCCGCCTACGAGTCCCGGTGCAGATCACCTACTGCGATCCTTCAGCTGCGTCCCCGGAACTTGCGACTGTGGAGATTCCAGAGACCAGATGCATGCCTCCTATATACACGGAGTGAATGGGCTCCGATTGATTAGATACAAACATTACGCAATACTTCTATTTTTTGTGTCCTGGATCAAACATCCAGCAATCCACCGCATCCTGTCTGGAGGCGCAGAGACCAAACCCTCACAACGACTCCTGCCCAGGGTGCCGTCTATGCAGCCCAGCACCAGCACCAGCACCAGCACTCTGATCCTGCGATATGATGCTTCCACCCCGCTCAAGGTCTGGTACAGCATGATCTCCACCAGCAGAGTCCTCCCCCTCCCCCTCCTCCTCATCCTCATACCCATGAACCCCACCCACACTCTCCATAACAAACGCACTCGCCGTCGGCGCATCTAATGCCCTCATCTCCTCCGGCCCAAACACCACCGGAAACAAAAACGCCCTCACCGGAATCAACAACAAAATAATCACGGGAAACCCAATCGCCGCAATGGTCTGGGTAATCGCAAACGTCGCCCCAAACCCCACCAACTCAATCCCCACAAACAACCACACCGCCCACCGCCGCTCGAGCTTCTTCAGCGCATGCGCCGCCGGAGTCAAGCTATGTTCCTGCGCCAGGAAAACCAGCTTCTGCGTGATCCCATTCCCTTCCAGCGCCTGCACGCCCATCACGAAGAACAACCCCGCCAACACGCCCTGCGGGATCAGATGCACCACGATCAGCAGCGGGCCGGTCATGGTGCCGAGGGTCATGATGCCCTGTGCGAGGTTGCTGAGGCGCTGCTCGACGACGTGGTCGATGACGCGGACGACTTTCCCCTTGTTGTCGTCGGTGGTGTCGGCGGTGTGGCGGGTTACGCAGAGCGATGCGGTGTGGAAGGGGGCTTGGGGGATGAGGCCGTTGGGGGCGGGGAGGCCCAGGATGCCGGCGACGCCGGTGGTGATGCCGAGGAGGAACATGTCCCAGTGGAAGCCGGCGGGTTTGCGGAGGGGGAATTCGCTGCCTTGGGCGATTAGGGAGGAGACTGGGTAGATAGGGTAGTTAGTGGAGAGGATAGATATAACAAGAGAAAGAAATGAAGGGAGGGAAAAAAAAAACCCACCATTATGATCGAAATAAAACAAAATCGTCAACAACAACGCAAACGGAATAGCCAAAAAAATATCCCCAACCTCCAACTCCCAAAACTTCACTACCCACGCGCGGTCTGCGGTGGGAAAAAAAGCCTTACTGATCGGCAGCGTAGCAACCTCTACATCTCTCATACGCCCGTAATGCACAAACCCCGTGAAGAACACAATCGTCAACGGCGTCCCGTAGTCCTCGATAAACTTGCGCACCCAGCGGTGGAAAAGACTGCTTTTGCCGATCTCGCCGCACACCCAGCCGCTCATCAGCACCAGCAGCGCAACCATGATGCTGAGGTAGGCGGAGGTGTCGCCGGACGAGTACCATTGGCGGGTGAGGACTTGGATGCCCTTTTGCAGGTAGACGAAGGCGACGTAGAAGCCGAAGATGTCGCAGGAGAAGCGCGTGACGTAAGTGAGGCCGTTGCACATGTTGGTTATGGCGATGATCCAGTGCATGATTAGGGACCATCTTTTATGGGGGTGGTTAGTTTGATGGGGGATTTGTCATGGGTTATAGAGGTTTGGGGAAGCTGGTTTGGATATAGAAAAGGGAAATTGGATTGGGGAAAGGGAGGAGTTTCTTACATGCCGATCCAGGCCATGAAGCCGAGATAGTCTGTGCCGCGGGGGGCGATGATGTCGTAGACTGTGTAGTTGAAGACGGTGATGGGGCCTAAATTGCTCGTTAGCAAGGGGTTTGAATAAATAGACAGAGAGACATCAAGAAGGAAAGAAAATAAAAGAAAAGAAAAACACTCACCCGTAACCCCAACAATCACCAACGGCTGCGCTGCCAGACAAGCAAAGACGACCGACCCCAACACCGACGCCAGCAGCACCTCGTTGACGCCATAATTCATCCCCGTCTTTTCAAACATGTCGAGCGAGAACGCCAACGCAGGCAGGATACTAACCCACGTCAGAACAACTTCATTTCCCTCCCCCCTGCGGAGAAGCAGGTAGTGTAGGTATACTTACTTAGCGAAGTACATATACACAGTAGCGGGGATCACCCGATAATCCCACGCATCAGTCCAGTCGGACAGGAAATAGGGAGCGCGGCGTTTGATGTCGTGGACCATTCCGCGAAACAGTCGGATGCGCCACCATCTCGCGTGCGTGGACGAGGACGCAGCAGTGGAGCGTCCTGTGGGTTCACGCGATAAACCCCCGTGTGCTAGAGTAGAGTGTATGGTCTCAAGTTCGGGTTCCTTGGATTGCTGTTCTAGGTGGGATTGATGCTCCTGCGAGTCGGACGAGATATAGTGCTCGGAGCCCGATGAAGGAGTCGAGCCATCCTTATCGGGCGATATACTACTTTTCCTCATTGTAGGAAGTTGATGTAGTAGGAGTGAGTGACGCAGCCAGCCCTCCCCCTCGCAGATGTTGTGGGGGTTGAGGAATGTGAAAGAAAAGGAGAATCCAAGCTCAAGCTGTCTAGGGAGGTATTTTCAAGAAAAGAAAAGGGAGGGTGAAAGGGAAGGGGGTGGATAGGTTTAAAGATGTGGGGGGGTTTTAAAATGTGTTTAAATGGGTTGGGAGAAGAAAAAAGTCTTCCTCTGCGATGCCCTAAATAAGGCGCTGTTTGCGGGGAAGAAGGGCTCGACAACACGCTCTGGGATATGCTTCTTCCAACTTATCCTAATGGGTGTTGGAGGGGGGTATAAATGTGACAGTCTACTACAATGATACCAAGTGAAATAGAAGTTTGAATGCCTTGAACCAAACCCTCGGTGGCGGTTGTTCTATTCGAGACGCTGGATAGAAACATTCAAAGGCTGATATCAAAAAAAAAAAAAAAAACTCCATGGCAGACCCATCATATTCTGCTCGGGCAAAAAATGTGTATTTGCGAATCACAATGGCGGACGAGAAGGAATGTGGGTCTCCTGCTCCACATCTTCCCGAAGTTGTTTGTTCCACGTCGTTACACCATCCATGTGTGCATCATCAACCACTGGGAATCCCAACAGCCAACAGATACGATTGTCGGTCTGACTGCATCAGACGGGCCGTATTCGGGTAAAAGCAGCCTCATTCAGCAGGAGTATACGACAGCAGACAAGGCTCTCCTGGTTCAACATGTGGTGTCCTACTAGATAGCATCCCTCATTATATATAAAGTGGGATGAATCCAAAGGCAGGATTGAGAATATCGATATTAATGTATTCTCACCGTAATAGTGTAGGGGCTTCGACAGTATCAGATGATGCATGGTTTCAGGGTGCACCGGCTGCTGTACCTGGTGTAGATATATGTAAACACGCTGTCCCGTTCAATATTATCGTGATATTCTTAAAAATTATTTCCCCGACAGTCGTAAATGCCGGTCGTTGTTTGTGGTTGACTGTGTTCTTCGGGTGAGTTTCAAATAGCATCCATGCCTATATCCAGACCATGTCCTACTAGATAGCATCCCTTATTATAGGTATCTTCTTTCTTATACCGCGCCAACATACCTAAGCCTAGGCGGGGAAATAATGACATTCTTCTATCTTGACCCCATGTGCATCGATAATTAAGAAACCCCATCTCTATTAACCCGATACCATTGACCCCTGCCTACCCAAAGAGATCTAAACATACCTAACCCTAATGGACCACCTTCAACCCTCTCCATCACCAGATCAAGGTCAGACAATTGTCAAGAAAAGGAATGTGTATTGTATTATAATGTCTCTATAGAACAATTAATGCTAACATGACCAAGGAGTGTAAACTGGCTTTAAAAGAAGATCAACCATGAATCGTCAACGCATTACCCACGCCATCTAAACCTCCGCTATTTAGGCTGCATCTCTCAAACTATCCCCTATCATCTATCATCTATCCTCTACCACATATGATTCGAGTCTCCACTGCTATCCCCCCAATTTACAGGGCAAACTTCCGCGCCATATGCCAAGTCTTCGACTCAGTCGGCACAGCCGCACTACCAGTGCCAAGGGGTCGGCTGCTAGTGCGCGATGAGTGCGTTCCAGTGCCCAGAGGCGGGCGAGGACGGCCGCCGTCCGTGGTCGTGGCCGCGCTGGTCTGCGCCGATGTAGCCGTTTCCGTCGCAGTGGACTCAACCGCAGGTCCAGTGGCAGTGGATTCGGCAGCGGTAGTAGTAGCAGTGGCGGGTCCTTCGGTGAAAGGAGGAACCACGATGGTCGTGGTGTGGCCCTGGGTGTTGGTGTAGGTGATGGTCTCGCAGCGCGCGCAATGCTCGCCGGGGGCCTGGGTAGGGACGGTGGAGGAGCCGGAGTCTTCGCCGTTTCCGCCAACGGTCACGGTCACGGTGGCGGTAACAGTTGCTTGGGCGGGGCAGTTGGGAGAAAGACCACCGGGGATGCCGGCGGTGGTGGTTGAGACGGACGTCTCGGTAGGGAGAGAGGTCACGGTGATCACAGAGGTTTCGATGGGAATGGAGGTGGTGGTGGCAGCGACGGAAGTTGCGGTGGGGACGGTGGTGGTGTAGCAAGTGGTGGTCTCCCAGACAGAGGTCGTGAGCCAGGTGCTGTAGTAGGTGGTACCATCGTTGGTGCCGATGGCGGTTGAGCAAGGCTCGAAGGCAGTGTTGGTGACGGTCTCGGTGATGGTCGACACGGAGCTACCAGTGGTTTCCGATCCATGACCGCCATCTGTGGCGGTTGGCAGAGGGTTAGTGGTGTGATCACCGCCAGAGGGCTTGTCTCCGCCGCCATTGCCGGTGCCGGTGGGCAGGAGAGTGTGTGTCGGGTGGTGGGAGGGCATGGTCGAGTTGTGATAACGGCCGGGCAGGGCCAAGGCCGAGCCGGCAAGAGCAGAGATGACGATCAGTGAAGCGTGCATATTGGCAGGCAGATTCTCAGATGAGATTGGGCTTTAGATTGGAATTGATGAGGAAGAGATCGACAAATTCCCCAGAGGGCGATCGGCACTTATATAGAGAAACCCCGTCAGATTCTGCCCGTTGAAGCCGTTGTGGCCGAGTAATCAAAATAAACAGGGTCTGCGAGACCCTTCGAGGAGGCCGATTGGTGAACCCTCCATTACTGATGGGTCCCACGTAATTATAGAATCGTTATCCAGATTATTGTTGCTCTGTGGGCCTCGCTATTAATAGTCCCGGAGTGGCCGGAGATGAGATAGATTAGGTAGAAGTCTCATCTCGGTGGATTTAGCACCCGCAAAGCCCAGATAAACAGGATGAGTCGTGACTTCATGATACGAGGAGATCCGTGGCTGTTGGATCGTATCCTGACGTGCGACTGACTCCGATGAACAGCGTTTGTGATTATGATGAGTGTTGTGGGAGCGAAAAATAGCAACGAGGTTCCGTGGATTGGCCGGTGGTTGTCCGTGGGTCGATGGGATGTCAGCCATTGTGGCGCGAGACAATGTCTTAGACATCCATCGAGGACATTACAATGACGATGGCCTGCAACGCAGAGCGGAAATTATACCAATTATATCATCCATCATAGTGACTCAGTCGCTGGCTACCAACTTGTTTCTAGTGTGCTATCCGGAACAATTGATTATATCTCCCAAGTACTCACACCCGCGTAGGCTGCTCTCCGGCTGAGATCTGCCTCATCTATCTTTTCAGGATCATTCCAGTATCCACTTGGTGGCTGAGACAGCCAAATAAATATTACCTACAGATTAATCATGACCAATGTCTTGGTCAAATTCCTCGAGACCTTCCCAAGTCAAATCCCCGCTGGATGGCGTCATATCAAACCTCACGAATTACAATTCATCGTGCGCCTTCATCTTCCTTTCGTAGAATTCCTGTCTCTCTCGCCGAACCAACGCAATACGGGCAGCTCCCTCGGCAGCCAGGGAAAACTCCCGTCTTGTCCCGCCGACAATCTCGACATCATTCCCGATCGCATGCTGAACAGCCCGTCGAAGTAACGGGCCGTCGGTTCCAGCGGTCAGAAGCACGACCTTGTCTATTTTCAGTGGCACAGTATTCTCTGGCTCGTTGTCGTTGAATCCTAATCGCGTAGGTAGTCAGCAATCCATGCTATCCGTATCCAGCGAAAAAAACAGTAGAGGAAGACCGACGTCGGAGAGACACAAGATACGTTCGAATGTTATCCCCAAGGCTAGTCACGTAACCGTCCTCGGCGGCCTGAACGTCTCCCCATGAAAGCATCGCCTCGGCTTTGGAGAACTCCTGATAGCCCCACCCTTCTAGATCAAGCGGATACTCATCGTGATGATAAACATCATCCCCAGCTGGGGGCGTATCTTCATTGTCGATTTCATTTCTAATCAAGTAACGCGCGCGTTTTACACGGGGCCAGAGATCTTCTTTCTTCGCCTCGATGGACAGCTGGAATTGAAGGGCTTCAGAATGCTGCACCAGCCGATCTGTCAACCGCATGTCAATCGTATCAGCCCGCCAAGGATCCATCGGCAGGTGTCCGTCTTTGATGCCGGATCGATGGCCCGTATAGACAGCCCGCAGGTCTAGATAGAACGCGCACAAGTCTAGAATCAGACACCACATTTCGGGCAAGCTGCGTTTTTCAATGGAGGCATCGACGACGGACGCCTGAGACCGTGTGATCGGATTTTGGATAGACCGAATCCCAACCTGGTCACTGGCATCGAGCACCGTGACGTGCAGAGTCGCGTTGAAGTACTCCGGCACCGCAAAGAACGCATCCTGAATATCGATGTTATGATTTTGCAATGCCTGTTCCCTCAGCCGGATCAATATTCCGACAAAGTCATCTCGGAGGTTGTCCAGCGTGAGTATTTCCGCCGAGTCTTCCTCAAATGTAAACAGGGAATAGGTCCAACCTAAAAGATATCGGGCGGTGCTACGGACCTCATACAGAAACTGGGAACGGGTTACGTGACCCCAGAAATCCTGGAAAAAGACCCAAGAACTTTGTACGGCTGGATTCTCCAGCAACGTAAGGTGGGCCGCTGCCCTGGACAGAAGAGGCCCTCTTAAGTTTTCCCAAGCTTTGCGCACGAGATGCCTGAACTTGGTGTCGTACAACTCTGCAAGCTTCCTGTCCCTCCCGAACTCCTGTCGGAGCTGGACCATATGCCTGAGGTAGGGCTCATTATCCCGGGGACGAAGCTGTGCCAATATTGTGATATTACTGAATGTATGGGCATAGGCAGCCGTTCTACCGGAAATTTATTAGTCATAAGAGGAAGAGAAAACTTCCATGGATGTGGATACAATCACTGACATGAGCTCGGGTGAAAAGTCAATCCCAATCGGCTGTTGAAGGCCCCATAACAGCTGGGCCTCGGTGCCTGGCAGGAAGATCAACACGCCCGCTATCAGCCAGCAGGTTATTGAGGGAAGCATTTTTTCTGTTCTTTTTTCTTCCCCAGCTACTCACAAGTAAAACTTGGAAAAAACTTGGACAATCATCACCTGTTTTCTATCCTTAACGGATGGGTTTCCAAGGTGGATCTTGGGTGGCTTCCCTTTAGTGGGACTGGAACATCACCAATGGTTGACGGTGGGAACAGATGACATGGGGCCATTCTCGCCTAAAATTGCCGATAAACATAGGCATCGCTTGTTCTCTAGGGAACTGGGCAGAGAATGGAGTTGAATGGCAGTCATTTGTTATGCGGCTCTTTTTCGGTAATATCGCAACGTCCCAACCAGGCGGTACCTCAAAGCTTGGGAGTGGTGATCAGCCGAAGAAACAATGTATAAGAATGTCCAGGACTGATTGCAGGTGGTTCTTCTCCGATGGAGTAGGTATTCCACGATCAGCTAGGAACATAGCATACGTGATTTGCCAGGATGAAAGGATCAACAATCTCTCACTGGGGTCTAGTAAACATTTGATGATTTGCAACTGGACACGGAAAAGAAGAATAAGAGAAGGATAAAGAACTCTGACCCACTGGCAATCAAGTTAGGGCGGCCAGCCCTACCACTGACGGAGAACGCCGATCGATCAGAGCCACTTGGGGTCTTGGCTGACAATGTCGATCTTATATGCTCCCGGTACGTAAGTGACAGGGTAGTATGTCTTCATTCTTATTTTATTTGTCCTTGTATGTTGAGAAATACCCATGCCAGAGAGAGACATACAAGCAGAGAAAACAAATTAGGGCTAACTACCACAACACCCCAATCTATTTATAGCATCTCACTGCATAAGCGCCATCACATGCAGTTCACATGATTTAACCCTCCAATCCATAGCGGTGACAATCCGCCCCCAATGACGCATGAAACCTGAACCAACTCTCTTACCCCCCCTTCTCTTCCCATCCCCAGCCATACAATAATCTACTCCCCCCCACCATGAAGAACCTCCCCCGCATCGCCTGTTTCCACGGCGGCGGCTCCAACGCCGCCATCTACGAGGTGCAATGCGCGCCCTTAATCGCCGCCCTCGAAAACGAGTACGAGCTCGTCTTCTTCAACGGGCCCTACATACGCAGTGCCGGGCCCGGCGTCCTCCCCGCCTTCGCCGAGTATCCGCCCTTTAGATCATGGTTCACGCAAGGCGAGGGCGGCGCCGAGCTCGACGACGGCAGCGGATACGACTCCATGAGCCGCGACGGCGTCGCCCGCGTCTGGCAACTGATGGAGGCACAAGGGCCGGGCGGCGAGTGGGTCGGGGCCATGGGGTTCAGCCAGGGGAGTCGGATGGCTGGTGGCCTGTTGCTGGATCAGCAGCGAAGGGACCGGGTGGGTGATATCGGGGTTACGGATGTTAATCTGCGGTTTGGTGTGTGTTGCATGGGGGCGGGTACGCCGATGCAGTCGGAGATTGGGCATAGTATGGATTTTTTTCGTCTTTTATTTGGTTTTCCCGATGATTTCCAAGTTTTATCTCTGGGGAGAAGGGAAGTGTATGCTGATTTGATTGGTTGTCTTGCAGGTTTGGACGAACAAACGAGAGTGGCGGAGCGAGTCGGGATTCGCACGCTGCATGTACATGGGCTGAAGGACATTTTCCTGCCGCTGGGGCGTCATCAGTATGAAACGTGCTATGAGAAGGGGACGACTACGTTGTTCTCGGTCAATTACCACCATGCGATGCCGTGGCATAAACAAGATGTGCAGCAATTGGCGGATCATATTAGGAAGATTGATAAGGAGACTCGGTTGGGTTGATGGGCGTTAATAGGGTTCATATTGGGTAGGTAGTAGGTACTCAGTAAGGTGTACCTGGGGACTGGATGGCGCGATTTAGATGAACCGTGAGATAGATTTAGGCGAGATCGTCCTCCTCGTTTGAGAGATGGGTTTGCACTGTGGCTTGGGGATATACTCATGGCATTCTCCCTGGCCCTTCTTTTCGCTCAGATACATACATCCCTCGTTTTTAACCCATGAGATAAACCACATTTTGTGCTCGGTTAGAAAAATGGAGAATCCCATTCCAGAGCCAATAATGATGATATCTGGCCAAATGCAAGTTGAAAACAATGTAAACAGGGATAGGGCCGAGACCCTAACCACAGCACATATATAACACGCGGCCAGGTAGATTTTCTGACAAGAAAGCTTCAACTATCTTGTTGTATCTGGTGATGCTAATATCAAGTGTCTTTCTCTGTCAGGGATTCCCCCTAGCATGACGTCATGGCCTGATTGGTCCCTGCCATCGCCCCAACCCTAATTAATTCCCGCCTTGTCAATTGGCATCGGGAATAATATCCGTGTAAACTTTCTCCTGAATACAGCCCCACAGGCTTATCTGGTTGAGTTGGTATGTCTTGTCTTTCGTTTGCTTCGTCCTTCATGACTGCTATTGCTACCTGTATTGTGATGACTCGATGCCCTTCGGGGTTTTCTGAAAATGCTTTCACTCCATGGTGAACAATATTCCTTTTCAAGACGGGTCTCTGAGATTATACTCTAATTTATTTGCAATTTGTCGATGACGTTTGGGTGTGGAATTGTGGCTAACTCATATGATCACGACATAGGAATTTATTCAATATTTCCAACTCGCCACGTTAGAATATTTATTTCCCAAGATACCATAAATTATTAATCGCTGCATTTACATTCTCAACTAAGTAATCATTCCACTCTTACACCAGCCTCTACAACCCTGACCCTGGTGTTATATATCCCCTTCAGACAACAACAAAAGATAAAAAGTAACTAAGGCCTCCTAGTTACAGTCCATTTTGCAACACTAAAACATGACATCCTGCCTATACGATGTGAATTGTGGCCATTCCCGACGTCTCTGCTAGACAATTCAGATCTCATCACATTCATTGCAACGAGACACCGTCCCTTCTAGATAAGTCTTCATGTGACGTCGACTATCCTCTAGTATATCGTAGCCGAAGTTATGCTCCCAGAACTCCGCTGGACAAGTCGGAACCCCAACCCCCTCCGGCATGTATTGTTGAGCGCGCTCTCGAATTTTCCACGACTTGTCCTGGGTGGTATTGGATATAATCTGGAAGGCTGACGCCCGCCTGAGGCGTATCTTATCAAAAACCACAAGACGGCGACGTATTTCGTCTTTCGAGGGATTGACTGGAAGATCCGCAAAAACCACACTCAAGGCAGCGGCGTCCTCAATGGCCTGGGCGCCACCTTGACCTTGGTCTATAGGCATAGCCATATTCATGCGTTAGTTCTAATCACATTGTAATGGGGAAATTGAATGAGTAATGGCGAGCTCACGGGGAAGCATGGGGTGTGCTGCGTCGCCAATGATGACTAGCTGACCCTTGGTGAGTGTTGGGAGGGGATCTCGGTATAGAAGCGGCCACCGCTTGACGCTTGTTGCCTTCCTAGATATATATATCCTTAGAATGGAATGCATGGAAACGCATGGAAATTGCCGTACCGGATAATTTGCACAATGTGCGGATGGTAATCTTGCACATGGGATATCATGTTTTCGACATGCGTCAGCGTGTCCCCGTCTACATGATGACTCTTGTTAGGGCGGCAATATAGAACAAGGCGCTGCGGACTCACTTTCTTCGGGACAATCAGGGTTGGTATCCCCCTGATATATCGCGAAGTTTTGGATGGTATTACTATAGATCATTAGCTACTCTCCCGTCGCATTCGCATTCACAGATGGAAAGACTCTTACTTGGCGCATGGAAACCAAACCATCCGTTTTATACTATCCTCAGTGATCAGTGTCCGCATTACGCCATCTTCAATTTTCGTGAACCCTTCCTTTAAAATAGGCACAAGCTCAGGGTCCCGGAACAGCTCATCAGTTGATATTAGAAAGCGAAACAATGCCAATCCGCTAGACACAGCTGGGTTGTCGTGGCCAACTACATGCGAGGCTGCGGCAGAATGCACACCATCTGCTGCAACAACAAGATCTCCATGGTGGATTGACCCATCTGCCAGGGTAATCGACCCAGCCTCGCTGTCATAGTTGATCACCTCGGAGCGCAGTACGAGCTCTGCTGGCTTTCCGGGCCCATCAGGGTCGGTCGCTAATCGTTTTAGCTCCGAATGCAGATCCACGCGATGAGCGACGAGCCAGTGTCCCCCGTAGAGCTGGAGGAAGTCGGGGTACTCCACATCCTGTTTTGTCTCCAAGGTATTACCTAGGGCGAGAACATAGCGCCGGGCTATGCCCATGCGTGCGCGGTCATTATCGAATCCCCACTCGCGTAGGACTGGGGAGACATTCGGACAAACGTTGATGGCAGCCCCATTTTCACGCAGTAAACTGGACCGTTCGAAAATCTGTCCCTCCTTGATGGTCAGTGCATGTCGGTTCAGTGATGGATATTTTCCTGACCGTGATGTCATGACCGGCACGGCGAAGGCCAATCGCGGTGGCAAGTCCACCGATTCCAGCTCCTGCAATGATGACTTTCATCGTGGAATTAATATAGGGCGTGGGGAATGCGTAGTCAAAGGTGAGTGGCGCTGCGTCAAGGGAAACCACTAGATTGCCGTTTGGGATGTCGGCGGAAAAGCGGAAGTGTAGGTCGTTTTGGGTGTTTATTGGGTTTCAATGTCCTTGCAGGCTACTTTCGAATGCCGCTGATGTGTTCCTAAACGCATACCTCATTGGCTAATGCTTGCAGCTCGTTGCTTTTTTTATCTTCCCAAAGGACAGTCACCGTTTAAACATTAGTAACAGCCTTTCTTAAGTACGTGACACAAGACGCAGCTTTACCCTCTTCGGCCTTCCTGGAAATCACTTAGACAGTACGGGTATAAATTTCTGGAAACTGCATTTTGGCACGATGCCAACAATCACAGACTGCTATTCTGGAACATACATTCCGAAACCGGCTTTCCTAAATTTTCTGGTTCGCAGAGCCATTCCACCGCAGACTCAAACTCTCTGACAGCCTCGTAGACGTCATCCTCCAACAGGTGAAATTGATCAAATAACATACTCAGTCCCATCGTTTTGTCATCCACCAGGTATGGAGTCCAGCCCAAGTGTATGTTGCCGCGACTTCTGTAATTAATCATGTTGATCGGACCAGTAGTCGGTTCCGTAGCATTAGTTACGTGCCAATTAAACGTTTGTCGATGGCTATTCAAAAGCGCTTGGTCGGCATCGCCGAGTTTCCGCAGTACCCGGGAAAGGGGAACAGGACAATGGAGGTTGATTTCCTCTTGCTGCTTCTGCATTCGCTGTAGCAAGTGAATGGTAAGCTCATTTGGCGAGACCTGGACACGAGTGTACGTCTGCGTCATGGTGGGCCCGTCAATTTCCATTGGGTTGATGGAACGATCGCAGTCTGCGGTGCACCAGAACCTGCCGCAATGTGTGTCGGAAAATACGGCCTCCCCAAGACCATTCCGATGTACGTTGACCAAGACACAAGCACATTTGGCAATGATTGCAGCGGAGATGCCAAAGCGTTGTCGTACAAGGCTAAGGCTGGGGAGTTCAATCTGGGACCTGAAAGTCTTCATCTTTTCCTTTCCGATCAGACATGGCGAATCGGTGGAGGAATCAATTCGGAGTTTTACGGGGTAGGCACTACCAGTGAACGATATGCCTTCGAGAAGCTTGACATGATAGTCGACTGATTGCTCTGTAAAGCTATTGCTGCAATATCTCTGATAGTCTTGCACAAAATCACCGAAGGGATGGAAAGTTGGAGGCGGCAATTTTGGATCATTGGCGAGAAGGTTGCTTAGATGCTGAATCCATCGCTGGAATATGAGAGCATCAAGCATACTATGATGCGCATGAGTAACAAACGCAGTCAGCTTTGGACTTTGGACGCTGAGAATGGTTACTTTGAACAATGGCCCCCCAGTCCGGACGTGATCATATTCGGGATCATGTAATTTATAAGTCATGACTGCCTCGGTATCCGCAACTTCGCCTCCATCAATTATTTGGTGGTTGAGCCATTGCTCGCTTGCAGCCATTACCAGGTATACCGCCATATCTTCAGATACCTCAGCGGCAGCTGATCGAAGAATTGGGTGACATTCTAGCCAGCGTCGCAGCGTCGCTTTCAACATCCTCGCTGATATTCCAGGCCTAGCGGTCCATGCGCTCCGAATGTTCCATGAGTTTGGGCGGACACTGTCACGAACGTATTTTCCCATGCAGTCCGTCATCGGGATGATATCTTCGACGTCTTCCCAACTCAACCCAAGAGGCTGGAGCTTTGTGTTGGCGGCCTGCCTGGTAAGCTGGATGTTTGAAAAGTCGCCTTCATTGCTGGGAGGTGGCTCTGTAATCTTTCTTTCTGGTAACGCAGAGGTTGCTATTTGCTTTGAAAGGAACTCGCTCTGTGCTTGGACCGTTTTGAGAGTTGCTAAGTCGGCGTACGTAAGTCTCCAATGCTTTTTGGCGGCCTCGTGGAGAAACTGAATGACCATGACACTGTCTGTAAATGTGCTCACATTCGTGTCTGGGTCGATATCCTCTAATTTAAGTCCAGTTACTCCAGCCCAGCATTCGGCTATCTGGGCTGTCAGGTCTTTAGAAGTGGATTCCTGACAGATGCCATTAGAAATGACTGAGTCCTGTAGGTAGTTGATCACCAGTTCTCGGAGGACTTTTCTTTTCACTTTCCCGGAAGTCGTTAGGGGGAAGTTCTCTTGGCCTAGATCGCCACATAGATCTAGAAAAATGGTGGGACAGTAGGCATGGCCAAGCTCCGCAATGACCCTGGTTTGAAGCTTCTTTTTAGGAATCAGCCCAGGCGATTTCTGCCATATAATCGCCGCAGGTACTTGACCAGCCATTGGGTCTGGCACCCCAACAACGGCTGCACTATAGATGGTAGATATCTTTTCTAGGCACTGCTCGATGATCAATGGCGGAATGTTCTCTCCACCCCGAATTATTAAGTCATCACGTCTTCCAAGGACATATACATGGCCTTCACTATCGATATAACCTTGATCACCCATAGGCTTCCATCTGATTCCATCTGCATCGTAGAAGCTGGACGCATCCGCATCGATTCCAATGTATCCCATAATTACTCCAGGTCCACCTTGATGCAATTCGCCGATTTGTCCATGTGGGAGAGCCTCTCGCTTGCCTGGTTCACAAACTCGCACAGGACTTCTTGGGTCCACCTTTCCGACAGGTACAGCCCCTTCAACTCCCTTCGTACAGTCCAGATTGACTCTGTGCCATGGTGTTCCCGTAGCCTCCGTTGCCCCGTAGCCTATAAAAATCATCTCTGGCTGTAAACCATTGGCAGATTCGAGAATATCATTTGTAACAGAAGATCCACCAAGAATCACGGCGAGAGGCGGGTGGACCAGGGGCGTTGTAGCCGATGACAAGTGTAGACTTAATGCTTGTATCGTGGATGGGACGCATGGAACAACAACATTCCTGTTTGAACGCATCACTTCCAAACACGCCTCTGGATTGAAGTTCTGGTTTGGATAAATGAGCTTGCCACCGCCCATCCAACAGCTTAGGGTCAACATTATAGCAAAGATGTGGCAGTTGGGTAACTGCTGGCAAAGAGTCCAGCTTGGGCTGACATTTAAGGGGGCACAGATTTGTGCTGCAGTATATATACTGGTGGAACTGTGAGGACAAAGCTTGGGTAGAGCAGTTGTGCCGCTCGTGCAGAGGATGATAACAGTATCATCCGGGTCGACATTAGCACATGGGTTCCACAACTCAATTCCTCGATTCTGTGTCATCAAGTCTCCAAAGGATGTCCACTCGCTTGCTGATCTTGCATCATCTGGGGTGTCGATGATGACAGATGCGTTCGATGGGAGAAGTTGCCCCACCGTGGCCAGGGACTGCTCAAGTTGCTCCGCCAACTCTGAGGTTGAAACAAATATAGCGGCAGCATCTAACAGTTGGAGGATATATGATGCGACAGCTGGCTGACTGAGGATATCCGGAGCGAGCGGTACGAACTGACACCCCAAGTGTAACGAAGCCCAGAAAATAATGGCCCATTCGGCCTGGTTGTATAGAATAACGACCACCCGACTGCCCCGTCTGATACCCCGGTGGTGCAGATTGAAGGCGAGCTTGGAACTACCCATCCTAAGGTCCGAATAAGTCAATGTCAGAACCTGCCCGCTCGCAGCTTTCTCTGGTCCACCGAGACCAATGTGATCTGCTTGAGCAAGTGACATGACTGCGACATGGCTAGGAAACTTGTCCGCGACTGCATTGAGAAGATTGGCAATAGTTTTGGACATGATTCAAGTCTAATCTTCGGATATTGATGTTTGACAAAACAAAGATGTCTAGTTAACGAAATCCCGTCCGAGTCTACTTGATGGCGCGAGCGTACTGAAGTTTAGCCAACTTCTGGATATATTACTTTCGCCTCAACGACCGAGCCTGTGAACACGTCAGAGTAGGTCTCACCGCTGGTCTTTATATAGCAATAACCGGATTCACCCCTTGCAGGCCTCACGACGACGGCATGCAAATCAGACGGAATACGCTCCTTGGTATTGGCCATTGTTAAGCTGTGCAGTTCGCATCTGAGCTATTTTTTTTATAAGGATAACATTATTAACAAGATACTTAATGCTCATAGCGAGAGACAATTTACCAGGTCTAGTTGTTATGTATTTGTTTTCAAAAAACCAACTATATCTTCGCACTATGACATAACCCCCCTCGGATAAGAACCCAGTCTGTTAGGGCTTGTGTCGGCAGGAAACCGCACCATGAGTAAAAGCGGCATGCCTGCCAGGATAGGAGCTAATCGTCCCTTGTAGCTCGTTAACTTGGGTATGCAGCCCCCTGAGGACACTTCCAGTCACTTCTTGATACATCTCCCGTGTTAATTAACGCCATATTGCGCTTTGCAACAAGAAATCCCTTGGGCGCTGCTCTTATCATGTCTTGTCTGGCCGTGTTAGACTCGAGTTCGCGCGGCTCCAGACAAAATACCAGAGTGTCTCTACATACTTCGTCAAGTAGCCTTACTCAAACATCACATCACGGCAGATTAGGGCGTTGTCTCCTGGCGAGGGTGAAGAATGTCCCTCGTGTTTGTCCAACCTGGCACTCGCAGCAGTTCTAAGGTGGATTGCGTGGATGCATGAGTGAGACAGAGACCATAGAGCCCCCTTGATTACGCAGTATGGGAGCCAGTTTCTCTCTTTGCTCGTCCTCCCATCATTTCAGTGGTTCCGATATGAAGACTCTGGCTCACCTCTCTATCTTTCCAGTGAGGAAGTACTATAAGGTTAGTGAGCATATTTTAGAATAATCCATACAGCTGTGCCAAGGAGACACAAAATCAAGGATTGCGACATTCTATTACGATTATTAGTTCACTATGTTAATGTTACTTTGCACATTCTACGTTTAGCATGGAAGCAGGTTGCAAAAAAGATAAATTCTATTCCTAGTTAAACCCCGGAAAACGACCTCTGTTGTTGCAGACAGATAAAAGACATTGACTTTGTTTTTGTAGACACTTGTTAGAAGCGTCTCATTTTTGAATGTTTAGTAACCGAAAGCCGATTTTCAAGAATATCCCGAAAAGAAAGGTCCTCGCCTGTTTCAACGAGTAAAAAAAAGGACCATGGATGCTGCGGTTGTATTCTAGTCTCCCTAAAAATGGTATCAGAACAAGAGAATACGTTTACTCTTCCATGCCCTGTTCAATCTTCCAGTTAAGTTCATGTATGGCTAATACAAGGGCGACATCGGGATGATTCATAACACTATTGACAAGGACCGGGACTTCCACAGTAACCCAACGATTTGGAGCCAACGCCATTGCATCGTGCTTAGACTCAAACACTCGAAAGTCGCGACCTTCACGACCGTCAAGGAGAGCATCACGTGCGCACCTAAGTCGTGTGGACCTAGTGCGATCATCAGCAAGAGCAAGGACATAGTAAATATAGAACTGTTCTCCATGGATACCAGTGTACATTTCAGGCATTTTGACCTTTCAATTCTGGATTTTCAAGGTTTAGTGCGAGGTTGCTATTCAAGATGTTGAATGCTGGGAGTTGAGAATGGTTGGTTTGCAATAATCAAAGTGGGTGAGATAGACCGAGGACAATGGATAATGATGATAAGAAGAATAAGAACATAGGTTTAGGAGTGAATCCATGCTTATTTATATTTATTCCTAACGGAGATTTCTATTATCTGATGGATTCTTTTAACCGGATATCCCCAGGTTTTGAGGTTTTGTAAACGGAAATTCCCATGTATAACAAAGAAAGTGAATTTTGTCATGAGACAATATCTATCTCAGTGATGGGAAATACCCTTTGTTATTTCTATGAATATATATTCCGGGTACTCCCTATAATAAAGCATTCACCCACTCGTATTGGCTATGTTCGAGAATCTCATACTTATTCACAAAAACTGCTAGATAGTTCATGCAGCAACTATCCAATGAACATCTACCAAGGATTCAAGATGTTTATTTGAAAAGAATTTATCAATTAACAATATCAATGAAGATTCTACGAGATTACAGCATTTTAGGATAGGTTACTATAGTATATCAACCTACACAGCAACCGCCTCATCCCATTTTATTTGATGCTTCGTACTGCAAAAACCCCCATCTCACTATGTAGTCACATTACAATATATTCATCTCAGTATCCTTAATCTGAGCCCTAAATAATCGCATTCATTCTGTTTAAAATCAGAGTATTAACTTTCGTCGCAATCTCAACGTCTGAGATGCTAGTTCGATCGTGGGCGTTGAATAGATGATTCCAAACAGTCCCTCGAAGTCTCAAGATGTAGATTTACACTGGGTAAAAAAGGCACTGGAGTGATCTCAATTAATTAGTGTCTGATGACTATAATTCAACAACTTTAGAACTTGAGCACATACGACCACAGGGTGTGGAAAATAGGGCTTCCCGTCCGCTCAGCCGTACTCAAGCCACACGCCGGCAGGTTAGTAGTTGGGTGGGTGACCACCAGCGAATCCCTGCTGTTGTATGTTTTTCTTTTTTTTTTTCTTTTTTCATGCAGGTAGATGTTCATGTAGATAAATAACAGTGCACATCAGCATGAATTTAGGTCGCATGCTGGGTGGGAATGGAGGCAGGAGGACTTGCCTGGCGCCTGCCGGCCCGGCTTTGAGAGCTCAAGCCGTTCACGGTGCACGTCATACTTGTTGTTATAAGGTAATAAATACCCTTGGGAATGCTAACCATGTTACCACATCAGGGAAATCGCAGTTGGCTCTAGGTTTGATCATCGGAACTTGTGTGACGCCAGTAGTCGAGATCCGCCTAGAGCTGGTTGAACTTCCCCCTGGCTTGATGGTATATTCTGCATGCTGTTTCTTGGTGACCCAGAAACACTCCGCTCTGCCTTCACCACATGGTCCCTTTGCGGACTCAATTCAAGGTGTTTCTTCCAACACTTGGTCTTAATTGGAATATCTCTATAGCACAAATCGTCACCTGCTCAGGCATGTGGCCTGGTTTAGTAGTACTGTAGCTATCAAAGAAGTCCTTCCTTATGTCACCTTCGCCGTATAAATATATAACACCAATTGTTTAATAGGATAAAGAAATAAAACAGGATATATAAAGCTGAAGCTTTCCCTTCTCCTCCATTATTCCCTCACATTCGGTCAATATAAAATAGTACTGTGCCTATTCTTGATATTTCCATGGAGCCCTGAATATATCTTAATAGACCAGACTAACCAGCTGCTAGATACATTCTATCTAGCTCTCTTCAGAGAGCCCGTTACAGAAATTTTCCCACAATGTCTACACTTTCACTCGACGCTTCGCCGCAGGCATATATGCCATGGTAGTTTGACTGAAGGTCGTGGTTGCGATCACTGTAAGCCTCTACTGATGGCGGAATCAAAAAGACTGAAGTGAGAAAGAAACCAATTATCGCACATGGATCCTATACCAGTGTCTCTAGTCGTTGCTGGGGGATATCTAGGTCTGCTCTCTTGATTTCCCACCTCCGCAAGGACTTCTCGTACTCGTTATATAGAACCCAACTATTCCTGTTCGTAAATTCCAGATATTATTTATCAAACTCAGATAATTAAGGCTATATTTATACTAGCTGTCTACTTTTTTAAATCTTTTTCTCCGAGAATGAGATTGAGCACGAGGTATTTAGATTTTTTCGTTATATTATTTAGTTTTATTATTTTTTTTATAGATCTAAGTTAGCATTTTTTTTTAATCGAGATTGGTCTATCCACTGAAGATTATCCGATAATTTACACACCCTGTGGCCGTATGTATCAATTTCTTGATAGAATAAAACTATATAGAGATATTCTGCAGCTCGTAATATCTGCTGGCCTGGACTTTAGAGCTACATTTAACAATGGCCGAGTATCATGCTACATGATCAGTTCAGACATGCCATTCGCCTGTCATTAAGCCTATCTTACCGAATATTCTTCCACAATCTGTAAAATAATGGACAGCCTCTCACAAACAACGACATCCATGATCTCTACTACTATATTATCAGCCAGCCAGAAAATTCTGACCTTAAAAGCACAACAATTCCAATCACCACTATAATCTTAGAATATCTATGTTTGGGATAGGTGATTAAAAAAAATTATATTCATATCTTGACATACATGTATACATATATGTTAGGGTACCTGCAGAGATCCTACACGTTTAATGTCTAGCTTAATGCTCTATTAAATAATTTAGAAGCGATATTAGTGGATAGAAGGTCTGAATAGCTTCAATATCTTGGATGTTTTGGTTTTTGTTGTGGTGTTTAGTTATGAGCGTTTGAGTTCTCCTCCATAGACATTAATAAAAAGAAAGGCTTGGGTCAGTAGTGTTACTTACATAGAGCGCGAGAAGATTTGAGGATCGATAACAACATTGGTAAAGTCGTGATTAGTATGTATTTACCGCAGGAGAGAAAATAAGAGACAAGAAATTATTACCTCAATCAGACATATCTTGTAATCCCTCCATACAATAGATTGAGGTGTTGCAAAATTGCTCGTTAACGAGTTATCCTTGCTCTATACACAGGAGCCTAAGATACATCTCAATTATGGGATCTTGTCGTGGCACCACAAGAAAGGTCGTTATTCGGGTGGATGTAGTAGCCCCGGACCTCGGCCCTTCGGCAAGGACGATTGTCTCAAGATGAACCTCACGCTCATATCCCATCGGAACAGCGATTGACAATAATTCAAGTCTCAAGAAGACCTCCTGAAATAGAATTGGCCCAGGGCGATTAATCATCACACTTCGAACCCTGCAAGCACGAAAGCCAATATAATATCTCCCTATACACAGCACCACGTCACGAGCCATAACCTTAAACGAACCATGGAAACCACCGACGAGATAATAGACTACTTCCGCGCCATCCCCCAATGCGCCACGCTGCTCGACGAGCCCGGCGTGCGAATCAGGGGACGAAGGCGTCGGGGTGGATTAAATCCATTGATGGACGTGACCCTACGACACAATGAAGGGCTCATCAAGAAAATGTACTTTGACCAACGAGATTACTTTCCCAACGGCGACATCCGACCACGAGGCTGTGAGTTCCTGCAGCTTGGGCCTGGAGTCATTGGCCAGCCCGGTATTGCGCACGGCGGATTTCAGTCTACCTTAATGGACCACCTTACGGGCACCCTGATCGCGTTATCTGGACTTGATGAGGGCAGGGGGATGTTCACGCTCAATTTAAACGTCTCCTTTCATAAGCCGCTTTTCGCTCCGGCGGTGGTCATTGCGAAGGCGTGGTTGGATCGTGTTGAGGGGAGGAAGATGTATATCCGTGCTTCCATTGAGGATTTGCAGGGGGGTATTTGTACGACTGCTGACGCGCTATTTATCAAGAAGAGGGTGGAGAATGTATAATGGAGTGGGTGTCTATAGGCTTGGCCTTGTTGTGTGGAACTGTCTAGACGATGAAGAGGTTGTAATTAGAGAGTTTCAAAGGAAGCGACAACTAACACTATCACCATTACTATTCCGAAGATGACCACAGGGATATATAGAGAATGTAGTAGAAATGGAAAAGAGAAATAAGAGAGTTTGGTGCAACATTTATGACGAGTGCTGCAGGCAGTCGCTAAGCCGTCTTTCTCTCATTTCATTTGTTTCAGTCCCTGGGAACTGATCGGTACCGCATCGATATCCTCCACATGATTGTTCTCCACTAGTATATTACTCTTGGAGTCACTCAAGCCACTTACCTACTAATTATCTCTGTCAAATACCCGCGCGATCTGCTCCAGCGTCGGATCCTTGGTTTCCACGAAAGGGAACCAGATGCACAGCACCTCGATCACCAGAGAAACAAGATACACGAAATAAAACCTCCAGGAGAGATGTGACGACCCAATCGGGTTGACATATTGATTCAACAAGCCAGAAATGGCGGTTCCACGCAGAGTGACAAACCTTTGGCGCGAATGCCGTACGGTAGGATCTCGGACGAGTATGCAACGGTTAAACCTGGCCAAGCAAAGCCCGCAACACCGTAAGAAAGGAAGATCATTGCTAAAAGAATAGACAACAAAGAAAGTGAGGTTTATATTACCGGCGTTGAGTACCCACCTCAGAAGGCGAGGAAGGCCCTATATGGAAGAGCCTCTGTGTCTACATTCGACAAGCTCCCTAGCCCTAATGGGCAAGAGTGATGATGATGATGATGATAGAGCATAAATCATCAGAGTTTTTATATTACATGGGGCGGATACTCGATGACTTGGTGGTCTATCGACTCCCAAATTTGATTCGTATGTTGCCTCAAGGGAGCATGTGTGTATATATATATTGTCCGTTAGTTCTGCATTAATGATCAACAATATGCGACATTTTACATATGGTTACAGACAGGCTACAGCCTACACACCAAAAAACAGCAAGATTTATAAAGATGTCAAGCAAATTGATATCAAGTAAAGCGACATTAAGAGTTATTCTCCGTAACGGGAAAGGAAGGAAGAATGTAGCATATCACATATCACGTGACACGCGATTGATAAATGTCGCAACCGATGGGGTAGTGGATAGGTGGCTCAACCAATGGAATCATTAAGAAGTCTAAATTGGTATAGGTGCCCCTGTCTAGTAATTTATGTGGGCAAGCTGACTAATACAAAACAAAGGAATATTAGGTAATCCCTGATTCAACAATAAACAAAGAAACTGAAAATACCTCCAACACGCGAATTTCATCTACTTCCCCTGCTCCACTGCCTCCACGACACAGACCCCCGGGATGATACTCGCAGGGAGTTTGCTCACAGCTACCGCCGTAAGCTCCTCAATTGTGGCACCGCCCAGGATTTGGAGCAAGGGAATATCCACCTCAAGCTCCCTTGCAAACCAAGTCCGTAAATCAACGGCAACCAAAGAGTCGATCCCTAGATCACTTGGCTTCGTCGTACTTGTCATCAGAAAGTCGTCCGCCAATGAAAGTTTGCTGCGGACCTTTGCAATCAGCGCCGTGGACAACACCTGCAGCACGTCATCGAGGCTCGTTGCCGACTGGAGCATCACCCGGACAGACCCCGATGTGGAGGGGCCGGACCCTTGTACTGCCTTCTGACAATAGTCGATATAGTTCCAAGTCAAGGGGTTGGAATTCCAGAGAATATCCGGATTGTCGGCAGGGTCGACCAACGAGATGCCGAGGGTGATCTCGGGGTCCGCCCTGGACTGCGGCTGGCCGGCCAGGATAGCTTCGGCAAAGAGTTTGTGAAGGTCATGCTCGGACAAAAGGAGGGAGCCCGTTGTCTTGCGTACTTGCTCGGTAAACCTGCTGCTCCGACGGGCCATGTAGCCGACGCCCGTGATCAGGCCGGGATGAACGATGCTGCCGACAAGTCCACGCTCGCGACGTCCGCGGATGAGGGCAGACTGGAATCCCGTAGCACTAGAATAGGCGGTCTGTTGGATGTTACCAAAAACGCCCGTCATGGAGCCGAAGAGGATGAAGAAGTCGAGGTCTACGTCCGGGCCAGCGAACTCGTCTAAGAGCAGACTACCCTGCACTTTAGCGGCGTAGGTAGCCTCCAAGACGTCCAGCGTGAGATCTTGGAAGAGATGGTCCTCAAGAAACAGCGCGCCGTTGGCAATACCACCGACAGGAGGGAGTTGCTGCTGCTGAATTTTGTGGTATACCTGGGTGACTGATTCCCGGTCTGACAGGTCCCTGGATGGGGTTGTTGGTGTTAGCTGTGTCCGGGAAGTTACTCAGTAGGCCAGAAACTTACATGCGCATTGGGAGAATGCGAGCGCCTCTGGCTGCCATCGCACTGATCCATTCGCCGCTGATATCCGGATTACGACTGGCGAGAACTACGTAGCGGGCGCCCCTGCTAACCATCCAGCGACAAAGTGACCGACCAAAGTCTCCGGCCATTCCTGCGAGTAGATATGTTTTGGTCCCGGATAGGGTGACTAGGGAGCCTACTGGGATGATTTCGGCCTGCACCGTGGCCGATTGTGTCCAATCTGTGATCTGAGCTGGATGGACCGGATTGTTTGCAAGATCAGCAATTGAAACCACCGGCGCCAAAGCGTTGACCGAGGGATCTTTCGCCAGTCGCAATGCGAAGGGAGAATGCCTGTGTAGCAAAGCATTTAACGGTTCAGTAGCGGTGGATGGGAGATAAGGGGAAGGTCGGTACAGGCTCTCCGGTGATTTTATTGTCGCGATCGGTGGCAAGTGAGCGGTAAACCTCTCGAAGAGCGTAGAAGACACCTGAGATGGTTCTAAAAATGCAGCCACAGACACATGTTGTGAAAGCATCTCCTTGGTGTCCTGTGATAAGCCTCTGGGATGGATGAATGTCAGGTTCTTCATGCTCGGACCGGGACGGCTAGACGAGAAGATTGGAACGATGTTCTTGGCCTGTACCTGGCTCCAGACTGCGCTGCGAAATATAGCGTCTGCTTCGTGAACGAGTAACTGATGGTGCGGTCTGCAAAAGCTCACCAGAAAACCGGCTACGAGGAGGTCTGACAGGGCTCCCAGGTACCGAGATTCCTGGACGGCAGACATATCACGAGGAGCTTCACAAGCCCAAGCTGCTGAAATCTCGACGATGTCCTCATTTTTGGAGGAGCAGGCAACCGTTGGAATGCCGGTGCCCACTTGCTCGCCAAGGATCAGGTGCAGGAAACCATCGCCGACGGGTACGGCCCTGGTGGTAGAATAACGCGTACGTATGCGTATGTACTCAGATGTGCCTCGAGTCCCTCTGAATTGTTCCTCAGCGACCCGGACCTTTAGCCGATCAGGACCCAGTGGAACAATACACACTGCTGCTGTTGGGTCTCCGAGTCGGACCTCGCGAGACACCCACCGCCGAGCGGAGACGTAGCGTCGATTCATGTCTGCCTGGTCCCGGAGCCGAATGATTTCCGTGGCACCGTCCTTGTGGTAAACCTCATGCTCTGTAGTCCAGAGCCGGTTTGGACATGTGTAGTCATTGGGTTGGTCTGCATAGGCCAATCGCAGCACAGCTGTGGCGAGCAAGGTCTCGTTAACTTCGGGGAACTTTTCTATGTTCATGTACTGATACATGCAATCCTTTCGCTCCCAGATCAGGGATCTCAGCCAGCCTTTGCTAAGCCCTAGATAGGGACAATCTGCCTCAGAACCCGCTGTCACCCACAGCAGCTTATGAGAAATGCGGACGAGCCTGCGAAGCCTATCAAGGCCTCCTTCCGTGATATCCTGGAAATATGGCTGATCTAGGTCGACCAAGCTGATCACGGTCAGGTTTAATGAGCTCCTGATTGACATAACGTCCGACTGTTCCGTGAGTATGTGCTGGAAGCGGGGTTTCAAGATCTCGCACAGTCTGTCAACGAGACCAGTCGTCCTCGGAGTCGACCCACCGAGAATCAGCAAATCATGAGGGCGCTGAAACTCAGCCTCCGTCGGAGAAATTGAAAAAGGGCCTCGAAGCAGGCGCATGCGGTCATCAACCGCCTGGGCCACAATGACCTCGCACATACTGAGTCTCGTGTCCTCGAGACCAATACACAGGTCGATGCCCCCGAACCCAGTTTCCCGAAGAAGCGTGTCCCACCCTGGGATATCAAGCATTGGGCCCCAGACTCGCCCGTCTTGCTCGCCCGCCCACCAACCTTCCAACCCACCCATGATGAATGCGGCTCGAATCGTGTGGGTATTCGTGAGCTCTAACATTACTAAGTGACCTCCCGGCTTTAGCAGGCGGCGGACATTTGTCATAGTCTCCCTCATCGAATGCGTGGCATGGAGACAGTTAGCCGCAACGATCAAATCATAGGCATGGAGACCAAAATTCTGCTCAATTGGGTCTTTTTCAATATCCAAGGGCGCGTAAACGAAACGGTCCTCGTGCCGAGTGAAAACCGATCGAGCCTCCTCAAAGTACGCCACCGAAATATCAGTGAAAGTGTACGAGTGGAACGCATCCCCAATGCTGTCAAGGATTCGCCGGGTGGCTGATCCGGTGCCAGCGCCAATTTCGAGGATTCTCAGGCGCGGATATCGAAAGCTCAACTGACTGACAACGTCACCGAGACGCGCATTCATCTCGGCCGTTTCTGTGTCTTCGCTGTAAAACCGCGTGAACCCATCAATCTTCCGAAGCTCTTCGAGAATTGACGCTTCACCGCGGAAGAATCGCGGCAGTGTAGCCCTCACAGTGGACATGATGTCGTATACGGCTAGGTTAGAGACGGTAGACAGAAGCGCCTTGATGTCATCCAGGGTATCGTTTAGCCACTTCTTGTGCAAAATTGGATGGTCTCCAGCACTTGCTAGATCTAGTATTCGGTCCATCCAACTTGATAGTCGAGCACGGTGCCAGTTGAAGCCCTCTTCATCAGCCTGGGTGAGTTCAGCCTTCACCTGTTTGATAAAGGACAGTGTGATTCGTTCAAAGGTGACAGCCTCGGTTGAGAAGTTGTGTGGATCTTGGTAGGTGCCCGGCGTAGGGAGCAACGGCCCCCGAGCTATCTCACCGAAGGCCACACGATCCACCTTGGCTTGAACTAAAGGCGTGATTTCAACACGCTCCATCTGAAGCACCACACAACCGTCGTCGGTACTCAGCGAGACGTCGCCGGTCATAGTATCAGCGTCGGGATGCACTACAGCCGCCGTCGCAATGTACTTGTCTTGTGCGACTGCCCCGGAGAAGCCTGTGTTGATAGTAATTGACCTGATCCTAGTGGGAACGAGCAGAGTCCATACCTCCCCATCGCCTGGCCCTCCTAGGGCGGCTATGAGGGTTTGCAGGGAGCAATCCAAGAGCGCCGGGTGAAGCCCAGATGAGTATCGCTTGTCAGACGTGTTCTGCAGCTGACCCCGGGATACGTCTTGCCCCCGTGAGAGGCCAGTGATGCCACGGAACACACCAGAGTATTCATATCCGATTTTAGACAAAGCCGTATAGAAATCATCAATATTGATAGGCTTCATCTCGGCGAGAGGCCCCACCACCGATGGGGGTAGCAGGTCGCGGTTGAGGTCGCCTCCGGTTACAGCGACGCAACCTGAAGCGTGGACATGCAACGTGTCTGCTACTGCAGCATGAATCTGAAACTGTGCTGTGGTAGTCGTGTGGTTGGTATCGGTGGTATGAATGCTGACTACCACTTCTACTCCCGCGGAATCGTCGTCTGGAAAGACCAAAGCCTTGTGGATGGTGACATCATCTACCTGGATAAGCTGTGGGGGATGACGAGCTATAACGAAGGCTGCCTCGATAGCCATCGAGAGATAACCGGTCGCTGGGAAAACAACCTTGGAGTCGACACGATGTCCGTCCACCCACTCGAGATCATCCCTTCTGAGATAATGCCGCCAATGATATTCTCCATCCGTGCTTTCAGGCTCTAGTGAACCCAGAAGAGGATGTTGAATACCACGATGCCGCAGGTGACGATTTAACAAGCGGGAGTCGGCTCCATATGACCTACTGTGGTCGAATGGATATATCGGTAGATTATTCAAAGGGGTTGGCAATGTTTCGCCAGGGGATCCGCTGAATAGTTGCATATAAGACGTCATATCTAGCTTCCCATAGCCGGTGGCTTCCCAGATAGAACCGATTGTAGAGGCCAGAGAACCGAGCCCACTGCAGCCACGTTCACATGGCGCAACATATGCCACTGCTGGGGCAGTTGGGAATGATTCAGCGATAGTCTGTTGCACTGGCCCCCTGAGAGCAGGATGTGGACCGACTTCAATGATGGCGTCGGGAAGGCCCTTGATAGAACCCAGAGCAGCAGTGAGGGCTTGACTGAAGAGCACTGGCTTCAACATATTTTCATTCCAGTATTCATCTCTAAGCGACAGCCTGTGTTTCATGGTGCTCATGTTTGTGCCCGGATATACGCTCGAATACCACGCTGTGTCGCTTCCCAGTAACGGGCTGATACCACATTCTCTCAACGCCTCCAGGTACGGACACGAACAGCGAGTCATATGATGGGAGTGGTACGCTGTATCCACTCGAAGGAGACGGCTGAACTTGTCACAGTCCTTAAATTTCCGGTCTAGCTCATGGATTGCGTCGGCATCACCGGACAAGGTGACGTTCGACGACGAGTTACTTGCCGCCATCGTGACTCTGCCTTGGTAATCTGCACAGGTTTCCGCAGCCTCTTCGGCGGAGAGACCGGCTGCCAGCATTGCGCCCCGCTGACCGTTGTCCGTGCCGGCCCTGGATGCCACATACCCTCGCAGGTATGCGACTTTGATTGCGTCGCTCGCAGCCATCAGTCCCACCGCATACGCGGCAGCAATTTCCCCCGAGGAGTGACCGACAACTACGGTAAATGATACCCCTAGCGCGTTCAAAAAGTTTACTAACACGATCTGAAGTGCTGTACACAGAGGCTGCGAAACACTGGCGGAGGCTAGGTTACAATCGGGGTTGGAGATCTCGTCGAGAAGGGAAAAAGACGGTCGATACTGCGGTGGAAGCTGGGATAGGGCCTCATCCATTTCACGCAGCCATGAACAAGCTTTCCGGGAGGTAGATACAAGATCGAGCCCCATCTGCGCCCACTGGGCCCCCTGGCCAGTGAACACTCCCAGTATGCGAGGTGACGGACTTGAGCTTTTCTGACTGTTCGCTCGCGTGGACGTCTTTGTTTTCACCGCATCCGCCTCTGCTTGTAACTTGATGATCAAATCTTCGACCCCAGAGGCCGAGAAAGCGAGACGACATGCAAGGGCCGAGCGTCGAAAATACAGAGCGGATGCATAGGACATCAGATCTGGTGGTGGGTTCTGTTTTAGATACTGAACATGGGATTTCAGAACCGCACACAATGACTGCTTTGAGGCAGCCGAGTACAAAAATGGAAGAACGACTGGGAGCACTGCAGTGGGCCCATGGCTGCTCGCAGCATCGGTATAACTCTCAAGGATGGCGTGGGCATTGGTGCCCCCAAAGCCAAATGAGTTGACCGAGACTCGTCGTGGGACACCCGGCAACAGAGGAGGCCAGGGGGTGATCTCAGTGGCGACATTGAGATGGGAGCTAAACGGTTCCAATGCCGGGTTTAGCGTTTCAAATAGCATATTGGGCGCGATGAAGCCATGTCGCATACACAAGGCTGCTTTAATAACACCGGCCAAGCCGGCACTACCCTCTGTGTGGCCGATAACTGTCTTGATAGAACCAACCAGTAAGACATCCCGCTGCCTCGCTATGCCATTATTTCGGGACCCATTAGCGGCAAAACTGTTCGTTTCATTGATAGTCGGTGGTCCGAAGAAAGCTTCATGGATTGCCGACGCCTCCTGCGGATCTCCAGCCAGCGTGCCGGTTCCATGGGCCTCGAAATACTGACAGCGTTGCTCAGGGTCTCGTGGATCCAGTCCTGCGCGAGCATACGTGCTCTGAATTAGCTGCAGCTGCGACACGCTTGATGGCATTGTTAGGCCCATTGTGCGACCATCCTGGTTGGTGCCGGTTGCGCGAATCACACATTCAATATGGTCCCCATCTGCAATGGCGTCGCTTAATCGCTTGAGGGCCACTGCAGTGATGGCCTCTCCTCGTGCGTATCCATCCGCCTGTGCATCCCACATTCGGCTTCTCCCTGTGGGGGAGAGCATTTGTATCTTCGTTGTGGAGATGAATATATTCGGCCCGGGCATCAGGTTCGCCCCGGCTGCTATACATAGGGAGGATTCGCGCTGCTGCAGCGTGGTGCACGCTTGGTGTAAGGCAACCATGCTCGAGGAGCAGGCAGTATCAATGACAACGGAAGGGCCTCTCCAGTCAAAGAAATAAGAGATACGATTTGCAATGATACTGCGCGCTACTCCTGTAGCGAGATATCTCGGCACGGCTTTACAGTCGGCTGCTAGAAGACCCCCCCAGTCGTCGTTCATGACCCCACAGAAGATCCCCGTTGAGGAGCCTTGGAGGGCCTCCAGACGCAGACCGGCAGATTCGAGGGCTTCATAGACCGTCTCCAACAGCTGCCGCTGTTGCGGATCCATGCTCGCGGCCTCGGCGGCAGAAATATTGAAGAAAGACGCATCGAACATGCGGGGGTCTTCGCATAGGTAATACGCCTCCCGAGCGTTGGTGGTCCCCGGATATCCGGAGTCATCATGATAGAATGAATTCACATCAAAACGAGCCGTGGGAGGCTCAGAGGCAACCATGCGTGGGCTCTTGAGGAGCTCCCAGAGGCGTGAGGTGGTGGAAGCTCCGCCAGGAAGTCGGCATCCAATGCCGATGATAGCAATCGGTTCACTCTCGGGGTGTGTCAGCGCCATTGCTGTATTCTATGCCCACTAGTAGTTAATTTATTTTGGCCCCCGGGCAACATCAATTTGATCCTATCTGTTTTTATACTAGCATTCCTAATGGGCGTTTCTCATTCCTTGTCGACCCTTGCTAGCTAATACTCCTCACTCTGACTTGGATCGGATTGGGCTAGACCCGTTTACTGCGTAACCCATCCGAACGATACGGCTTCAGAAACTCCGTTGCTTACTCCCAGTCAAGGGCTCGCACGCAATGTGATCTAGTGCTAGGGGATTCCTGGTGATACCCGATGCACCTCGAGAACCTTGCAACAGCTGCATCCCAAGCTAGGGTACTTGACCAAGCTATCTGCGGAGATCTATCTATTGGAGCACCTCAGAAGAGGAGTGGATGTGACGTTGATATGATTGGTTTTTCCAGACGTTCCCCTCGTCTCTGGGATCTTGATTATGAACTTTGCCGCCCAGGCTGGTTTAGAATTCTTGCGACAAAGTAGTCACAGGATCCAGCTCGTCCCACTCACAACTTCAATGTGCCTTGACTCGATGGTTCGATTTGTAATCCCTGCGAATGGCCCATATGCGGTGGGTACAATGTATATCAGCATAGCATCGAGCATCTCCTAATATGGAGCCAGATCACCATCCCCCCCATCAACGCATTGCCTTCGTTGGAATTATTCTTCTCTTCTTCCCACGTGATTGTGGTGCCCATCGAGATGTCTCAGCCAGCGAAGCTGTTCCGCTACATCTTATGGACTCTGGCAGCGATCGGTTCGTATATCCTCATAACAATCGTATTTCGAAACGGCTTGCGTGACGAGTGGTATCTTGGGCTTGAGACTGGGCAGCTGCATGGGAGTCCGGATGGAACGCTCCTCCGAACCATCACCGGCATTGGCGTAATTGATATAGTGTCAAAGGAATTCATACTGATGGCATGGCCTGCTACCAGTGGCAATTGCTCAGCTTTATCACTTGTAGCCATCCAGCTAGTTGCCACATGGGGAATTTCTCACATTTTGGTTGCACTGGATGCAAGGAGAGAGGGCACCGTGGCAGGTGTTGCCTGGAGGTATGTCGTATCCACTGTTCACGTCTCCCAGCCCCATATCTGACAGCCCTTCTTACCTCTTGTCAATAGACTTGCCTGGCTCGGGTTGTTAGAGTCCCGCTTCTCTCTGGCTATCACTCTTCCAGTGTATCTTGCAACAACCTTGTCTCCCCATCGAACCGACGCAAGGAAGACTGCGCCCCCATTCCGCTCTATTCCGAATTTGAAAAGGTGTTTCATCATCGGTCTTTATTTCTATGTGCCAATTCTGGCGCTGACTTCCCCCGATATCCTGTCCTATAACACGAAACAGATCCTGATGATTTCAATGTATGACTGGTCTGCTTCGGTGTCCGTGATGCTCTGGGCACTATCTTCCCAGTCCCATACGATGCAATATGACAGACCGGCAAGCGAACGGCGTGCCACCTATCTGTTTACTCTAGGGACCGCTATGTCGTGTCATTGGGGTGCCTTGCTGTTTCCCCTGCTACGTGACGTAGTAAGCCTCCGTGATGTCTTTGTACCTGTTTTCCCCTGGTCCGTAGTAAGGTTCCCATCTATCGTTGAGGCGACCACGGCCTTTTTCCAGTGGGACTACATCGTTTCAGCAACGTCTTTGCTTGTCTGGGCAGTGGGTCTTAATGTGCAGGACAGTCACGAGCCGGTGAGCATCTGTCGAGTCGCAATTGAGGCCTTCTTGTTGTCGGTAGTCACCTCGCCCGCTGGTGCGGCAGTGGTGTTTATCTGGAGGTTGGATGAGAGCCTTAGCAGGCGTGCAAAGGTCGAGTGATCGGTGCGCTGAGAGGCTCATCCTATTACTATGACATGGAAATTGATTTAATTTGTTGTAAAATGGAATAGCATGTCATTCCTACCATCCACATCCCTACATCTCTACATCTGTCTCGGCTGGCTGGTTACAAAACAGCAAGCTACTAGAAGGGCCAGCCCAATAACCAAAATACCCCCAACAAGCTCCGCCATATGATATGAATGAGTCTTTTTGTCCCAGCCGCCTTGACACCGGGCAGGCAATGGCACATACTCCAAGCACGGGGCCCCCTCAAAAATGCCACCCAACAGTCCCAGGACCGCATTCGGTGTCACTGGATATATGTAGCGACCCGCAAGCTTCTGAAACCACCCACTTCTTGTGTGACCACGAGTTGCAGCGTGCGAGATGGCGTGAATATGGCGAAGTCGGTTCTGGTGGCACTCGGCGTAGGTTTGAAGAAGAGGGGCAATCTCGGCCTCGGACGGGTTTGGAATTCTGCCAATCCGTAGCAGGACATTGGCCAAAGCTGCAGCGCCCTCGATGCCTGTGTTTGCTCCCTGTGCGATGTTTGGAGTCATCTTTTATAGTCAGCTGGTAGTCCATCTGCAAGGGTGTGGCTCTGGACATTGGCCTTAGATGATGAAACTCGCCTTGCTCACGCTGTCCCCCACGCACACAATGCGGCCGTGGTGCCATGTCTGCAAGAGACCCTCCTCGAGAACTGTTGATTGACGTGTTGCGGTTCGCGCCCATAGATCACCGAACCGGATCTTCCGGTATACTGGGAGGTCAGCGGCGGCTTGCCCCATGGCGATGGTTTGCTTGGGCGAGAAGCGAGGCATATTCGGATATATACACGGCTTGTCCAGCTTCTGTATCAGCGCCCATCCAATGCAGTCGTTCTTCTCTGGGAAGACAAGGATGGCCGTATCGTCGTGGCAGGCTATCAGCTGCTCGCCGGCGTTGATGCCCTCGATGGGGGAAGCCATGCCAAAGACACAGCTGTATTCAGCGCGCATGTCTGCACCATGTTAGTGTGTATTCAGCATCCTTGCTTGTCCCATTTTCCTGTTGTGCTTTGTCCAATATCACCTACTTCGCTGTTCTTCCTCGGACACAAGGCCTGGGTGTACGGTGTTGGCGAGCTGCCACATCTGGGAACGTACTACACTATGCACACCGTCGGCGCCGACGACCACGTCACCTCGATATTCGTGATTCGACTCAGTGAAGACAGAAACGCCACTAGAATGGAATACAATCTTCGTCACCTTCTGTCCTGTTTTGACCGTGTCGGGGCTTGAGAGCGCATTGTACAACACTCGGATCAGGTTGTGTCGAGTGAGGATCGACAGAGGGTACCCGAACCTGATCGTCAGTCTTCATTAGAATATGCCCGAAGCCCGATCTTGATGCTAGGAATACCTTCCTTTCATGTATAGCCGCAGGGTAATCATCGCGAAACACGAAACCATCCGGGAATGTCGTGTGTGCCACGGTGACCGGACAAGCCACATCCTCAATCGCCTCGTAGATACCAAGCTGGTCGAGAATCCTTGCACCATTTGGAAGCAGGCCTATTGTCCCACCAAGCGTGGTCAGGATATCCTGATGTTTCTCCAGGACAATGTACTCCATTTTAGCTCGGTGGAGGCAATGTGCCAGAGTGAGTCCGGCGATGGAACCACCGATGATGATGACCCTGAGCCTTGGTTCGTCCATTCAGGGAGCTCACGTCTCTTCGTCGAGTCCTCAGGGATGCGAGGTCGCATGGTGTTGTGTTTCCGCCACGACGGAGTGTGGACGATGGCCACTGTATGTAGTTCTTGAGTGGGATCATTGCACAGCTGTCTTTTCCATCAAACCCGCTCACTGTCGTACAGAATCATTGGCACAGTTCCAGCGCATAAAAAGGTATCGGGTATCACGGAGATCCCCTCCTCCCTTCCTTTGCAACTAGGTTGGCAGCTTTGTGTCATTAGAAATATTCTTGCTGGCGGTGCGATGCATCTGACCCTTGCTGCCTTGATGCCCTTCATGGCCCCGTATGGTTTCGTACCATCGACCAACAGTGCATCCGATATTTGTGTATTTTTTTAATACTGATCCGATCCCTGGCGTTGACTCTGACTCTGACTCTGACTGTAGTGTGCGGCTCTCCAGGCCAGCGGCGTGGGCCCAAGAACGGCCTTCCCGGGCAGCCTCCCCTATGACGACTTCATCCATTCTTACTTTGCCGTCAATGCGCAACTGAAGCCCACCTGCATCGTCTAGCCGCTTTCCAGTCAAGATGTTGCCCTCACCGTCCAAATTCTCGCAAGCACCACCACTGAAGCTGGCCCCTGCGAATTCGCCGTCCGTGGCGGTGGCCATAGCATAGGTGTTGGTGCGGCCAACATTGAACCAGGAACCACTGTCATTGCTGAACAGCACGACCTACAGCCCAGCTCGACAAGTGGTGTCAATCCAACCCGGGGCGCGCTGGGGTTCTGTGTATGCAACTTTGCAGCAGCACCGCGTGATGGTTCCGGGTGGCCGTTCGGCGTCCGTTGGGGTAGGTGGATATCCACTCGGCGGTGGAAACTCTTTCTTTGCCGCGCGGGTCGGGCTTAACTGTGATAGTGTACGCACATATGAGGTGGTTCTGGCCACTGGGGAGATCCTTGAAGTCAGCCGGGACTCCTATCCCGGCCTTTTTCGGGCACTGAGAGGCGTTTCCAATAACTTTGGAATTGTCACCAGATTTGACACGGCTGTCTTTTCCCAGCAAGCGGATATATGGGCCGGTGTTGTCGTCTATGAACCCTCCGTGATCACGGAATATGTGTCTGCTGCTACACAGAGAACAGAGAACATAGCTCGGGACCCCTATGCTGCCTGGGTGGCCATAGTCCATTACAACTCCACCACAGATCAAACCCTGGTTTTCACCATCCTGGTGCACACCCAGCCAGTGGTGGATCGTCGACCGGTGATCTTCGAGGACTTCTACCACCTCCCCAACGTCATGGATACCATTCGACCCTCAACGATCCTCAATTTCACGACCGCGAATAATTTGCCACTAGGCTATCGGTATGGCCAGGGCCTGGAACAATAAGCGAACTTAACTGATAGTTTCTTCAGCCAAGCCCTTGAATCCGGTACATATCTCAATCGGGATACGGTCATGCTGCAGGCCATAGAAATCCTAGAGCATCAGGTGGCTGCAGCCAAGTCGCAGGCGCGAGGCAACTATTTTTCCATGATGGCAATCGTTCAACCTTGGGTCCCGTTGCTTTGGGGAAATAGCCGAACCCATGGAGGGAATGTACTTGAGTTGGAGCGCTTTGATCAAGTATCTTGTAAGAATGCCTGTATAGTCGCTGAGAGATAGCATTCAATCAAGTCTTATCGCTATGTAGCATAAGAACTATGCCTGATACAAAGAAGTTTCAAATATCCACGCGACTGTTGTCGAACAAGTTTAACGGGATTTTAATTGGGATGTGGATCTTACAACTCTCTAAGCTGCCAATACTTGGTGTAGCTAGAAGGTATGGTGCTTTACTCTTGAGGCGTATAGTGAATATCTATGAGACTCAATGGTCATTTCTTGTTTATTCAACAACACCCCTCTGTCAAGCACGTCTCAATGACCCATGGCACCCTACTCAGGCACAATAGGCATCAAAATGGGTAGTTGGATTGTGATAGGTCACTGCTCCATCAGGACCGATGACCTTTTTCCCATCCTGCTGCAGTCCACCTCCTGGAATGTAAACTCGGTCTCCTAGAACGGCTGCCTGCGTTCCATGGCGAGGAACTGGCATAGGCTTCAGTTCTAACCACGTTTGAGACCTGGTATCAAAGACCTCGGATTGATTGAATATTCCAGTAGAAGTGTCAGGGTTGCCTTCACCGCCGAAGACGTAGAAATCTGACCCAACAGCACCTCCAGCTATACCACCCCGCCTAGTTGGCATATGGCCACTACTCACTTTCCAGCCTGCCTCCTGGTCATCAAGATCCAGCTCGAACACTGTGTCAAAGGTATTCGTCTTCCCGTACCGTCTTCCCCCAACAACGTAGAAAGATTGTCCAATGACCGATCCAGTCGCATGTTGACGGCTCTCCGGTATTTCAGCAGCCGCAGAAACGAGTCTTTGCCACGCGCCGGAGGTGGTGTTGAACGAGATAACACTATCAACGGCGTCCTGATACTCGGGCTGAAGCACGGTCATACCACCGGCAACATAGATCATTTCACCCCGTACACCAACGATTGCACTCCCTCTCTCAGTACCGTTCGGCATAGGAGCCAGATCACTCCAGGTGTCTGTCGCAAGGTCATACACATAGCAGAGTTTAGACGCTACCCAGTTCATAGACAATCCCGGAGTAACTGGACCCTCGGTCAACCCACCGACCAAGTAGAGCTTATCGTTGACGGCGGCAACGTTTGGATGATTGACCTTGTAAGGGGCGGGGGCTCCAGCGCTCCAGGTGTCTGTGGCGATGTCATATAGTTGCAGCAGGTCGGTGGAGAAACTAGCGTCCCCATCATTAAGGATTCCGCCGAGAACAGCGATGGTAGTGTTGTCGATGGCGGCCGTGCCGTGCTCCTGGCGAGGAGTGGGAATAGAAGCCAGGTCGATCCATTCTCCCGGTGTGCAGTTAGGGGCTGCGAAGGCGACACCAAGCAAGCTCAAGGTGACAGCTAGTTCAATGAAATGGGGGAACGTACGCATGGTTATTGTAATTCGAAATCAGAGAGGAAGAGAAGATGATGGTGATGGCGAAGAAAAGGGGGCAAACTGTCTGGAATGTTCGTTTCGTTTCAAGGGGTTCAGCGAAAAGACCCGGACTTTGATGTAGAATTGTGTGCTACCCGGTTAATCTGTGCATGATGATTGGCATGTCGTAGCACAGAGGAATGGTCAATTACTCGGACACTCATCATCATTAGTTGAGGTTTTGTGTTCCGCCTCGGCTTGTTTACAAAATGTGATATACGCGTCGGACCCATCGAGCAACCCCTTGCTTCTTTCCGTGCGGGAGATACACTGCTGTGTCAGCACAGGCATGGCGTGGGATATTGCCTTCCAACCTATTAGCAGCTGGAATGTCCGATGACTGGAAGTTTCATTCGAAGGTCGTGTGTTTTGAAGGCCCGAAGTAGTGGGAACGTAATGTGGACACTCGGTGTCGACTCCGGTCCCGGGCAGTTCCTTTCACCGGCATTTGATTCTATTATTAATAATCAAGAATCATGGACATATTTCCAAAGATTTCGGGTCTAGAAATCAATGTATTTGCTATTTAATTGTATGTTTTAATCAATAAAATACACAAAAAGACTACGGCAAAGCTTGACAGGATTAGGGGTGGGGAGGATACATATCCTTCCATCTGCCGTTATGGTTATGGTCCATCTAGTTAGTATCAACTGAGAATGAGCACGAACCAAGAGATTATGGTCGAAATCAATTACTATATTATTACATTGGTCATAAATCAAAAACCCAACAACGACCGTTGAACAATAAATCACCATCACAGCATCGTATCCAACAACAAAAGTATCCAACTATTGTATCCACAAAAACGCATGCCATTTCTTCATCTCGACAATATAAACCTTTAGTTTTTCTTTCCAGAGCTGCTCAACGTATTCCCCGCCGATTGACCTGCACTTTTCGTCGTATTTCCGAGGCCCTCACTAGCCCCACTGACTGTTTTGCCAACGCCTTCGGTTGCTCCTCCCACAGTCGTTCCCAGTCCGCCGAGTATACCGCCTGCAGTACCGGTTACGCCGTTCACTGTTGAGCCTAGGGTGTCTCCGAGGCCACCCAAGAGGCCGGCTGGAGATCTGTCAGCTTACACTTGGTAGATGTTGGGTTAATTAGGGGAGAGTGGAAAGAAATACTCACGATTCTTGTTCGCATCGGAAGACATAGTGTCAGAGTATTGTGTACTGGATATGGCAAAGGGGGGGAATTCTTCGGCGTTTGTATCAGGAACAGCCAAAATAGAGTATAATCAAGTACTCTTATGGTATTATTTGATTGACTGTTCAATTCAGAGGGTAGTTGTTATGATAACTATTTTATAGTAGACATGGACCCTGAATGTTGGTCCACATCATGACCTCATCAGGCAAGATGACGCAGCCGAGGAGGCCGCAACCAGCCAATCATATCCACGAGACCGAGTATTTGACAAAAATGACAGGATTGAAATAAATTAAAATGATGCAAGATCTGAATAATCTGGTTTTACCTCTTGGGCCGGTGGAATGGAATCGAGATTCAGTTCACATCAAACTTTACCTACCAGTGGGCAGCTTAATATTCAGGTATGACGTCCAATTTCCCTTCCAAACGCGACATTATTCTCATCCAGTAACTTTCGAAGGAGTTGGTTTACTACCAGCTGCATAAATACCGGGTTTAAAAATATAACCCCGGTTCCAAAGCCCGAGGTTGTATCAATTATCTACTTGATCCTGCGCTGTGCATCTACATCTCTACCCCATGGAACCAATCTTTCTCCCCGAACTCTTTGACCATCCTGAAAACCCTGGTGTCACACTGCTTGAAGTCACCGACCATTTTCTCGCACATCGGAGTAGCAGTAAGCTTTCCGAGCTCCACCAGATCCATCTCATCAGCCTCACATTCGAATTCATGAAGACTCAGCCACGTCGCAGGCTCCGGCAAAGGCTCATCAGTCTCCGGGGCAAGACCTTTCAGCACGCGAGACTGAGCATTTGTCCGCGCGTAGGCCAGTTTAAAGCGTGTGCTGCGCAGAAAACCCTTGCTCTTAGATATCAAGGGACAGTGCTTTTTCATCCCCAGGTCAGCCTCTCACTCTATTTGACAGGAAAAATAAAGCAAATTTGCAAACGAGAACGACTAACCTCTTCGCGATACCATTGATCGAACTCTTCCGCCGAGACCCCTTCTTTCAGCTCCACCTCGGCGGCGATGAGGCTCCTGGTTGCACCTTTGCCCTTCCTCGTCTCATCATACACGTGGATTAGGTTGTCGTAGCGCACGTCGAAATCAGCCATATCGTAGATAAGCCCAGGAGGCGGTAGCATGTCGCTTTTCACCCGGATGGCGCGGAACTCGTCGGATTGGGTGAACCCGATGTCGTCCATGGGGTACATGGCCAGGTAGGGCTTTTCGGCGTTGGGGTTGGTGTCGATGAATCGGCGGGCGGAGCGTATGCCGCTGGTTTCCATGATTTCGGCAATGTGGTCCTCCTCATACCATTTCATGAAGGTTTTCTCGTCTAGGGTGTCTGGGCGGGAAATTCGGGAGTTGACGAAGAGGATGCCCTTGCCGGACATTGGAGGTGCCGTGGCCATGATTACGGTATATCGCCTTGACGCAATATGGTGGGGGGAAGAAAGAAGAGTGTTTGTAGAGAACTCGGTGTTATAGTTATAGCTACGGTCACAGTGGTGTTGAAGGGAATATTGATCGAGGATGAAGTCGTGGTGCTGCAGATGTTGCTGCACATCCGGGTATGTTTTGCCTTCTCTCCCGCTGCTGTGGAAACCATTAGCCGGGGGGTTGTGGATGACGAGCCAATATGACTATAAGAATTCGGGATTCCCCGCATGCATATTTTTTGGACATGAGGATATTAAAAAGCGACTAGTTACCCTATCTGACATTGGCGACTGACTTTCTCGTGTCCCTGGTTTCATCTTCCGTCTATATTCCAGCCTAGTTTCTACACCACTAGACAAGATTTATGATAACGCGGCCGACTAAGACCAGAATTCTTTCCCATCGAGCGAGATCCAGCTTAATGTGGCATTTTGAAGTTTTCTTAATTGCCTCCAAATCATTAGCATGCGGGAATAGCATGTCCTTCGGGCACCATTGCCTGCGCCTTCCATAGAGGGCCCCAGTCATCCGTGGCGTTGAAAACACCAATCGCTCCTCTGGCATAACGTCTGTATCCAGGAAATATATTTCTCATGCGTGTGAACACCCCAGGACCTGAACCCACGCATTTATCTCCACCGGCTCTCCCATTGTCACCCGTGTTCCGCAGCGATATGTCCTCCCACTCAAAATATATTCAGGGCTGGGCTGAACGACACTGTTCCAGATCGGGGCACAATAGCTCCGATAGCTTCTCTCTTGGCACCGGGCTTGAAGACCGATGTTTGTCTGCCCATTCTGAAGATATTAATAGTTCGCGGGAAGCCAGTTGGTTGATAGACCAACAACGACCAGTTGGGACAGCCCGAAGAGTACTTATGATGGTATAAGTGCTTACGCAAAGCCTGGGATTGAAAAGCTTCTTCTTAGACTTATTAGTTGCAGAAGATATCGTGTGATCTGATCTGTTCATCATCTGGGGCCGTTCCTATGGGGCGGCGCATATGATCGAGGCAGTGCGAGCACATGGTTGGGCTATTTTTAACAATGCGTTGGAATGCTGTGCTAATTGTGTAGAAATGCTCATAGATCCAATTCTTCGCCAAAAGAAATCTAAATTATAGTACCGAAATAACAGACGCTGTATACTAGTGCACATGTGTCTAATCCCTCGCACCAACACCCACAATGCCCCCACTGATCATTGACCACGGGAATTATCCCCAAATCCCAGGCATCAGATGCCCGCACCCGACAAACCAATGGGGTCATTCATTCATCCCTCAATCAGTATAGTAAATGATGAACTATGCACCCACCAGTGCCGACACGGCATCTCCACCTCCCTCCGCCGCCTGTTTAATCTGCTTATGCAAAGTAACCGCCGCCAACCCCGTAACAACAATCAACTCCACCAGGCCCTCGTCACAGGGAACAAGGATATCCAACCTCTTCTCCCCTCCCAGCCCAGGGATGCCATGCGACTTCAGCTGGGCCAGATTCGCGCCGGAAGCATCGCGCAAGGTCCACGAGCTCCCCGTCGACTGGCTCAGATGCCACTTCATCTTCTGGCCCCGGGGGCTTTCAATCGAGAAACTCCCCGACAGCTGGCTCATCTTCATGTGCACGGGCTGGCCGCGGACTGTCACGTCGACGGAGGACGAGAACGAGTGGAAGCGCGCGTCCCCGATGGGAGCGCTGGAATGAGGCGGTCCCCGGAATGCAATCACGTTGGGCTTGCTCATTGAGTGGGTTTCGATGGAGAATGCTGGAGGGGCGCTGTCAGGTTGGCCGACAGGGCGGAGAATGGTGGTTTTGCGATCGGTCTTGCGGAGAGTGTAGGAGCGGGAATGGGGGAGGGCCATTTGATGGCTTTCGGCGGAGAAGGAGGAGGAGACGGAGAAGAGTCTGGAGAGGAGGTCGCCCATTGTTTCTTGCTGGGATGTGATTGTTTAGAGAGATATATGATAGGTGGTTTGGCTGTTTGGAGAAGAGTAACCCTTGGGTATGTATATGATTCCAGGGGATGTTGAGGATGAGGATGATGTTGATGGTAAACTCTGAGTTCGAGGTGATCTTGCGAGGGTTTTTATAACTGATCGATACGTTCCTGTATATCTATCCTTGTCTTAACTTAGAATCCCCTCGCTGGCCCCGAATAACATCTCCAATTAAGGCCATCCATTCAATGAAGATATCTGCGATGTCCAAGGGATACGAGCTGAGGGTTCAGATGTCATTCTCTTACCGAATTAGGACGTATCGAGCGCTGTCAACCCACTGCCAAGATCGTGAATCCAACGATCCCCGAGTCCCTGGCGATCGGGGACTAGCCGATGCCATATGAACTGCCTGAAGATAGTGTTGTTGGATCTGCTGCAGGATGTCGGCGCAGGATTGCTCCCAAACAGGGTTAGAGCGTTAGAGCAACCCTAATTCCGGAACAAGACAAGGCTCATTTCCCTGCCATAGCCACGCTATTTGCCACGAGACTAGCACCCCCAAGAGACTAGGGCTGAGTTGGTCTTGCGAAGTGGTCAGCGCTGCATATGCCCCGTTTAGGCTAGAAAAGATGCAGATCACTGCGATTCCCCTCTCCAGCTTTCATCAGCGATAATATCATCCCCATAGTTCCGCTGCATACATTTTTTTTTTTTCTTTCTTTCCTTCTTGCAATCTTCTCTCTCTATCGGGGGTTTCGTGTGTGTTCCGGTTCAGCTCCAGAGCCCATGTCTCCCTGCGTTCTACGTTGTCTGACTAGTCCAGAGATCTAACGTTAGGCCCGCGATGTTTCAAACCACAACCATGAAGGAACATTCTAATGCGATTATTGGGTGTCAGGTGCACCCCCAATTTGCGAATAGATACAGGGAAATGTTGGACATCCAACAGATACAATCAGGGAATACATCGATCGACAAACCTCCCCCGCGAACACAGCCCCGAAGGACGAGCTGTTCTCCAATATCACGAACCGTCGCTTACCAACACAATAGCCCGCCGTCGCTGGAAAAGAAAATGCAAAACAAAGAAAAGCTATTCTTAGGACAAATATGTCAACTCAGATAGAGTATCACTATCCCCACTCGAGCTTATAGCCCGCTCCGGTGTCTCTATTCGCCCAAGCACAGTGTGAAACATCCCGCGAATGTCTCTGGACTCATCCACCCACGTTATCATCGCAAATTGAGGCTGATAGGTAATCAACAAGCTCTGAATCTGATCCAATTGGTCCTCGTCATCACTCGCAACCCACAGGAATGCCATACAGACGGGCAGGAAGCACGCCCCGATAGGTCGGTACTGTAGAGATTGGCGCGATATTTCCATCACCCGCTCGAAAAACACCAACGACTCGGCCTCCAACGCGTCATTGCCGGGGTTGTATGCGCGCAGGATCTTGTTGAGGATGAAGGCTAGCCCGAGGATCATGCAGTACGCCGCCTGGAAGCGACTCAGCATTCGCACGGTGTTGGCCGAGGTGCTCACGGTGCTTTCCAACTCGAACTTCAGGAGGTGTTCCTCGATGCGCACGAAGTCGATCTTGAATTGCTCGTATGCCGATAGGATTTCATAGTAGTGGTGTTCGGGGTGTTTGAGGAGAACGGGGTATCTACTTAGGTTGCGGAGGTTCATGCTGTCGAATGGTTTGCCACTCTCGTCCTTGACGTTTCGCCGGGGCGGGGGACATCGTTCGATAAGCGTGTCTAGCCATGGCGATAGTTTGATCTTCGGGTTGAATACGCTTTCCATGATCTGGGTTGCACGTTAGCTGTGTGTTGTGTGGGTTGTGTGTGGTGCGAGGGGTGGGGGGGAGTGGGTGTCCGTACTACTGGGATTGCTAATGTGTACAGAAGTTGAGACTCGAATGTGCCCATGTTGTCCTTGTATACGACCGTGTTCATGATATGCATCATGGCTTCTCCGTGGTTTACCGGGGTCTCGCCGGGCACTGTCAACCAACCCTGTGATCTCGTCAGCACGAATCGGGCACTATATGTTTCTCGGGAGAGGGGCAAATTCCGACCTCGCAAACCATGATGAGATATATCGCACACATAGTGCTGACACTGCGACCCTGTTCCGGATCAAGCAACGTGGTCCGCAGGTTTTTCAAGGCCTTGCCAAAGCTTGTATATGCCTCCCGCGATAACTGGTTGGTATGAAGAGCCGTGAAGGTATGCGTTAATGCGCCCACCGCTGAATCAAGGGCTTTATTTGTTCCCAGATATTTGGGAATCTGCCCAAGGAACGGCCCGTAGTACGAGACGTCGTACCGAACATCCTCAACGTTCAACAGGGAAACCAAGGATCCCCCCATCAGGGTTATTTCGTTTGAAGGAATCTGCCGCAGACTTTCAAGGAACAGCGTTGTGTGATCCTTTTGAACCTGGCCAGCATCCCTCCTCACGACGGCCTTTTGCTCCTTGATGAACTTATATCGTTTTTGGCCAGACCCTACACAGGGGATTTCGAGACGCGTGCACCTGGAACATGATGGC
This sequence comes from Aspergillus nanangensis, assembly GCA_015844325.1. Classification (NCBI taxonomy): domain Eukaryota; kingdom Fungi; phylum Ascomycota; class Eurotiomycetes; order Eurotiales; family Aspergillaceae; genus Aspergillus; species Aspergillus nanangensis. Next base: position 112,210 of record VCAU01000001.1, on the reverse strand, counting down.
TTGGCTTGGTCGCACTTGACGCAATCAGTGAGAGGTCACTAATAATTCTTAGTGATGCAAACCTTCTTCTTCACTTTGCGACAGGCTTCGCAGCCACGACTGGACGGTACGCCTGGCATCTGCGGGGTATGGCTGTATTGCCGAAGACGCGGCGCATATTACTGCGCACGATGGGGTCTGTCGAGGTGGGGGGGTATTTCAAGGGCTCATGAGAAAACCTGGGTATTCTATATGCCTACAACGGTAGGGGGTATAGTCAGAGAGCGTGGTGGGAGGCCTACTATGCAATGTCAGAGAATCCGTTTGTCAGGCAGCTGAGATGGTGCCAAGACGCCTCCTTGGCGTCTGACGTCGATCCTCTAGCCTCTGCCATGATTATTCAGACTGGCCATGATCAGCCCAAAACGACTTCACCCGTGAGATACTCTTGTAGGCACCTGGGGATAGAGGGACGATGGAAGTCTCATTGATCAATGTCACTGACTGCTATCTTTCGCAAGTGATCTTGCAATGGTGGTGGATACTATTAGTGCGGTAACTACTAGTCTTGTTTCCACGAAAATTAATTTATTAGTCCATCTGAAGACTGAAATATATATCTACGTAGTTCGTGATGCTCCTATGGATTCGCTGTCTACTGGTTAATGGCCAGAGAGTTTTTTTTTTTCTAAAACCACACACCATCCAATATATATTTTGCAGCAAACTTGATACCCAGGATTATGTGCTAGATTTGATTACAGCCCCTTACTGCAACCCCCTTTTTGATCGTGATACTAGATATGTGCTTGATGTATTCCATGGAAAATCAGGTGATTCAACAACGGTGCAGAGCAGTTATTCGCATATTTTTAATCATTTCTTCATTATGGCCATTAAATGTGCGAAGGATTAAATCATGAAATTAGACTGGCTTTCGGCTAATCAGCAAAAATGGGAAAAGGGAAACGATTGGATCAGGAGATGCGATCCTGGCTGAATGCGTGAATATCGACCAACGAAAGAACAGGCTAATACTTTACTATGTGCCGCTCAACGGTCCACACTCGTCAGGCCGTTTCCTTCTGAAGCTAGTCTAATTTATTTGATACGAACAATTAACCTTGAATCAGGAATCCAGAACTGACTCAATGTCACCCCAATTTTCCGTGACATACCCCGAGTAATTATGCTGTTCGAGATTCTGGACCCTGCACTACCTCCGCCATCAAACAAGTTCCGAAATTCCGCTGTCATTTAAGCCCCCTGGCGATCAGCGTTCTTACCTACCAAGGTCAAACACTGCTCACCCTAACTGTTGCGAACTCAAGTACTCTCAAACTCCTGGGGTATATCTTGACATACTTCCCTTATTCTGACACGGAGCATCTTCCATGCGATTTCAAGTAACTACATAATTGAAGAACTTCCCGTCATTTTGGACCCTAATTGCTGACGACCTTCGAGTGGCGCCACTGGGAGTGAAAGATGTCTGCCGCTGCTGTAGCTAAGCCGTAGCAGTCGGTTAGTGAGGTTCAACTAAACACACACCCAACCAGGCGCAACATGGATATATTAAACATAACGGCACTGCACCCAGGATGGTTTATCCGGTTAATTCAGGGAATTAACAATCCAATTGAGATCCTGCCTCTATGTCCCCTTGCGCGATCTAGCTATCTAAATGATGACTCGCGTGTTTATATCGCCTTGCATGAACCGGCAAGACGACGTAGGCTCTCAATTAAGTAAAAATCAATGAATCGAAGGATTCTACCCCGGTCATACTTCAATCTGTATAAGAGGGGAATCCGACCCTGTTGATCTTTTTTTCTTTTTCTTTTTTTTTTGTCACAGCTGGTATCTTCTTTCTCCTGGCCCTCCCAACATGCGTCTCCTTCCGATCATCGCAGCTTTGTCTGCTACATATACCGCGTCGGCAATATCAATCGACCGATGGGATATCCTCGCCGCCAAAGCTCTCGCTAACCAGGCAATTCATCATTTCTCCCACCCCGACCCTGCCAGTACATGTACGCCGCTGACCGCAGCGGTCCGCCGAGAATGGTACGTTCGAAATATCAATTGTGCTTGACCAAATGACCAATTGCTCCGAAACTATAGGGGCTCTCTCTCCAAAGGCGAACGGAAAGAGTACATCGATGCGGTCTTGTGTCTCGCGTCCAAGCCATCCAAGTCCGACCCTTCATTTGCCCCCGGAGCCCGTAATCGCTTCGACGACTTCGTGGCCATCCACATCAACCAGACATTTTTTATCCACGCAACGGTGCGTTTATCGCTCCCAATACCCACTTACGTGTGTAATCTAACGCGCGACTCTAGGGTAACTTTTTAACCTGGCATCGCTACTTTACGTGGGCCTACGAACAGGCCCTGCGCAATGAGTGCGGATATACCGGTTACCAGCCTTATTGGGCGTGGAATAAATACGCCGATGACCCGCTCGATTCGCCCATCTTCGATGGCTCCCCGTATAGTATGTCTGGCGATGGGTCGTTTATCCCACATAATGGGACGGAGGCCGCGCCGGGAATTGTTCTCGCGCCGGGAAATGGGGGTGGGTGTGTGGACTCGGGTCCGTTCAAGGAGTGAGTTTCCAACTTTTTTTTTTAAAAAAAAAAAATTTATTGAAGGAGCAATATCATTGACACGACATTACACTAGCTGGACCGTAAATCTCGGCCCTCTATTCCCCACACTCAAAGTACCTGGTATCGTTGCACAGAACGGCACCGGGCTCGAGTATAACCCCCGTTGCTTGAGACGGGATATCAACAAGGACGCCGCCAAGTGGACCACAACTGATCATGTTCTCGACCTGATCGTCAATCAAACTACCATTACGACTTTCCAGAATACTATGCAGGGCGACTTTCCCAATGGCTTTCTCGGTGTCCATAGCGGTGGTCACTATACTGTTGGTGGTGATCCTGGCGGTGTATGTTTCCCCTGTCGAGACCGTTGAGTCAGGAGGTAGTAGTATGATAGGCTGATTCAGATGTATAGGATTTCTTCGTCTCTCCTGGTGATCCGGCATTTTATCTGCACCATGCCGCCATCGACCGTGCGTTCTGGACGTGGCAGAATCAGGACCCTTCTTCGCGTACCTATGTTGTTGACGGACCGACCGTTCTCCCTGGAATCGTGGAAAACCCGCCAAATGCCACGCTGGATGATTTGGTCGATATGACGAGTGTGTTGGCTGCTCCAGTGAGCATTCGGGACTTGTTGGACACGACGGGTGGGCCCTTTTGTTACGTTTATTTGTGATCGGCGACCGTTGGAATGGAAAGTGGATCATCATGAATGGTTATAAGTAACGAAGAGGGTCGAATTATAGATAACAAAGCAACATGTAGAATTAATTAGCGAGAAAAAGACTGCCTATTTCTTGGTAGAAAAAACTCCGCATCTAGCAGACGTCACGTGATATTTTGTATATATTGCCAATTGTTCAAATCTGTCCCAGCAGACCTGCGTGGACGACAATTCCAAATACAAACAACAAACGCAGAAGATACCTTATTCATATCCCTGGGAAGCGACAAATGGTACATGATTGCTGATAAAGATGAACACGGAGAAAATAAATAAATGGATAAGAATGATGACTCGATAATCGTATGACCGCTGAACATATTACAAACAGCTCTTTCTCAAAAAAACAAAAAAAAAGGTAACTGTCTCCCCCCCTCTCTATTGCGTCTTAATCAACCAACCCACCGTACCAGGAATTCCCAGAATAAGCAGAACCGTGAGGATCCACGCCCCAGCACGATCCCCCGTCTGGATCGGCTTGAGCTCACCCGGTCTATCGCCATCGCTCGTCTCGATATGGTTCTCATCCGCACCAGGATTCGTCTTAATAGTCTTCATCTGCTCGTTCTTCAAGACCATCATGTTCCCGGTGATACCGCCAAGGGCGGCCATCTGGACTTCCAACCCTTGCACGCCGTCCCATGAGTCCTGGTACCACCGCACACCGCACAGATTGTCGGTCAGTCCGGAACACTGCTTGGAGAGATGCTCGGAATTGCCCTTCAGCAAGGGCGTGATTTTGTCCGCGGTCGATGGCACTAGAATCGCCGTCATGGCCATCCACATCGAGAGGTAGCCCTTGAATCCGAGCTGGTTGCGGTCACAGGTCATGACGGGTTCACACGCCACTTCGGACATGACGGTGCCGCCGAACTTGGTCGGGAAGAAGCGTGCAATGGTGGCGTCGAGCAGGCCGTTCACACGGGTGAGCCATTTCTCGTCTTTGTTTGTCTGAGAGGGGGGGTGTGGTTAGCGTGGGGGATCAATCAGATATGTTGTGTCCTTGTTGGGATGGGGACGAGTTGGTAAGATACGCACATAATCATACATAAAGGCAGCACCGGCGAGATAGGTACCGTAGTTGTATGTCCATTGATGGTTACCGGCGTCTTTGCAGTTGTTCTCGTTGGAAGTTGAGTCGGCAATATAATAAGTCTTGTTGTTGAGAAGAGGCGTCGATGCAGACCAGTCCCAGATCTTGTCGGCCCACTCGGCATATGTCTCGTTTTGAGTAAAGCGAGCAAGTCGAGCCGAAAGCTCGAACAGACCGCCGTTCGAAATGGCGTTCTTCATGGTATAACCGGCCTGATAGGGCCAGATCTGCCACGTCAAACCACCATTACAGGCCCTGTGATCCCAACGGCCGACCTGCATGTTGAAGACGGCGCGAGCCAAGGAGGTCCAAGAGGGTTTGCCGGAAACCTCGGGGAAGCCGGTCTCGGACGCCGTGATGGCGGCAAGACCCCAGAACATTTGATCATCGTTACCCTGGAGGGAGGGGTTAGAGAAGAGGGGATGCGAGAGATATGGCAGATCGAATGAAGCCTTACCAGCCATTGACTGTAGTTTTGCGAGAAGTAATCATAGTTCTCACCAGCTTGGAGCATCAGGTCGTTCTTGACCACGTCGTTATACTGGTCTTTGCCGGAGACTTGCCAGAACTGGATCCAGGTCATCATCATGGAACCGGCGACATACCACGTGCCGGTTAGTTTACCGGGGATACCTTCCGTTTGATTTTGTTCGTAGAACTCCATCATTGGGTTGGCGATATCCATACCGGCAGTGGTGAGCGAATCTGGGGCCGGGTCAGCACGGATGGCATCTTGGAATAGGGCTGGGCGCGGGGCAGGGCGACAAGATACATACCGAGACTATCGGGAGTGATGGGGATATCGGCCAGAACGGGCAGGCCAGACTGCAACAGCAGCAGGGCGGCCGTTGAGAGGCTTCGCAAGGAGGGACAGTACATGGTGGCGACGATGGGGGATTGTTCTTTTTTTTTTGATTGTTCTCCTTGGGTTTGGGGGAAGGGATTCCCGCAAGAGAAACGAGGGCAAAAAAGATATCAACAACAACACTCCCTCTCTACCTTTTTACATACGGATATACGAGCTCAAGGATAGACAGACAGGAGTTTGCAGTAGTGTCAGGAAGCGTCGGGCCCGGCCATCGTGTTGGGGCTAAAAGGGGAGCTGGAAAAAGAGGCCAAGCAGCCAAGCGTGACCCCCCCGTGAACTGGCCAATTGGTCGGCGTCGCCAAGAGTATTGGATGGGTTTTTTTAAATTATCATATTGGACTATTTATTTCCGAAAATAACCCTGAGACCTTTTTTTTTTTTTAAGAAAAATTCTTCTATTTCTTTTCTATCAAGTCTCGGTTCCTTCAACGTCTTGATTTATTTATTGGAGAACCCCCCATATTCTACCTCCAGTGCTGGTGAACTTTCAGGTGGCAAATGCTGTGAGAATAAATTTCGCGGAATGTGAGAATCTCTTGGCGTTCTTCTTGGCTGTTTTTTCCCCCTTCCCCTCGTCAGCTGCGTTCGGCGCCTGACCCTGGTCAAAACCATTGAGCGATGGTGACTGTATCATAGTCATATAGGTATAAAAATAGGAATAAGTAAAGTATAACAGAGTGATGTCTCAGAAGGGGATGTATCTCTTTCATTTCTTTGCCAAACTCAGCCTGAGACTTCATGTCTGAAACTGGAAGGGCTATTAATATATATCACGTGGCGGCGATAGTAACGCCCCTTGGTAACATCACCTTGACCGCCTACTGTATTTGACATCACCCGGCAGAACTATTTTCTCTGGGCGGTCAGGAGGGGAAAACCATACGCATAAAATGCAATATTACCTAATATGTCCTTGTGAAGCTAATGAAGGATACATTATTCTCATCATTAATGTTCATCATGACAAAAGCATTAATCTCTCCTGTCCACAATCTCAATCTAGAAGATTCGAACACCACTGCAAGAATAAACTGGAACTATTATTATGTGATGACACCGGAATCTTCTCCATTATTCAAAACCTCTTCGGTCCCTAGGCCTCGTCGAATCACATATATCCTCATGCATGTAAAGTTGTCATCGTCGGGGAACGGAAACTCGTCATAGCCTTCGTTTATCATCTTCCTCACACGGGAAGAATCTGGATCAGTGCTGCTAGCTAGATTAGTAAACCACGAATTGGCGAGTTTAGGCTCTCGAATCCTCACTATCGATACTCAGGGTCAGGGTCTGCATCCTCGACTTTGCACCATATTAGGATAGCTGGTCGGGCGATATCGGTGACGACTTGCTTGACCGCGATATTCGGGGCACAGCAGAACAAGACCGAATCGTGGTCTAACTCCAGGAAACCCCGAGGGTCGTCTACCACTTCGATGTCATATGTTCCCAGAACTCGATGATCCGCCTCGGTGTATGCTGGGTCCTGGGCGTAGCAGGGTATCTCATCGCAGGCCATGTCATTTTCCATGAGATATTTCTTGAGCGTCAAGAGGAACGCATGCTGTACAGCGGATCGAGGAACACCGGGGTAAGCGGATTGGATAGCAAAGGGACCACACGCCATGCCTACTATCTTCCGGATTTTGGTGGGTAGTCGCACCGTCGAGAGTGTGGTCTGGATTTGCTTCCACGAGTCGCTCTGTTCCCATGCTCGCTTGCTGCTATTAAACAGCTCTAGTGAATCTTCCAGCCGGTCAAGGGAGTTTTCGTGTTGATCGAGACAGTGCATCCGGTTCGCGATCGATAGACTGCAATAAGCCGACTCAAGAGAACCATGTGTTAAATTATCCTTCAAATGCTGGATTGGCGTATACTTTGGGATCGGCAACCCCCTTCGGTACGATTCCTAAATCAGCCATCCTCTGTTGCATGATGAATGACAAGCCATTCTTACATCACGTAGTGAACCAACTGTTCTGTTTCAGAACCATCCCCTGTTTCAGGGTCGATATCCATGCAATAGGATGAGCGTTTTTCGCCAACCTTGACCTTATATTGATAAACTTCTCCATCCATTCCCTTCACTTTGATCATGTCACCAGCCTTTAGAGGTCCTTGAAGCCGGTCCTGGATCTCCTGCAGCGATTCACGCGAGAACAGTGGCACCCCAGCATCGTACCACTTATCAATATTTGCTGTCGCCTCTGCAGTATTCTTCGGCGCCCAGTCCTCTGGATTTTGACCTGGACGGGAAGGCCACTCGAGAAATAAAGAAACGGGCGCCATCATGATATATTAAGTATTGGCAAGTGGTTTGGCGGGCGAGAACAGAGGCAAAGTTGATCAGAATATATGACAGTTACATGCCTCCGCACATTACCCCGCGTCCATATAAACAGACAATGCTTGATTGGATCAGGCATGTCTGCCTAGCCTCAGGCTGACACCTAAAAAGATGACGGCCTGTACTGCTACCATGATATGGTTTTCCTTCGAAGCTTATATACGTAGTTTAAATTGACATTATTCTTCTCACAATATGAAAGTTTATTTTGCTGACATCTTAGAAATTGGTGCACAACCAATCTGACTATTATGTACCTAAGTACTATCTGTTATTGAAACTTGCACTACACATACAATGTATATAATGGGTATATTCTCCAGATCTTCAATCGAAACACAAAATATGATATCTTGTTGTGGTAACCTGATATTTCAATCTCTTTCATATATTCTTGAGTTGTCTCCGTAATATGGTGAGTTGTAGTATGATTCATTGCAAAGTATAGGGTTGCTCTTAATAACTTCTCAGTTTTCGGCCTGTATAGATCAGAATATGGTTTACCACAGAAACCGAGCAAATATAAACGTGCTATTTGTAAATTTTTGATCTTCACTTCCGCGATATTGCAATTTTTTAGCGGATAGATAGTCCTTGTGACCTGGGAGAAACATTCACCTCAGTAGTTTACCTTCCACATATCCCAGTCTCGTCATCTCCTTTCTCAAATCTGCATATTCACTGTAACAGGAATATGCCCTCCATATAACCATAAAATAAAGGTGAATATTTCAAAACAACCCGTATAATTATGAACCTAAATGGGAGCTGCCGTTAGAAAATGATACCTCCCTACAACAAAGGATCTCTAGTCGATGGAACTTTCCTTTAACAACTAGGGCTGTCCAGTAAAAAATACGGTAATTTTTTTTTTACCTTTACTATAAAAACCGCATGAGTCTGTTAAATTATTCTGTCATATACCCACCATCATCTATCTCTATTCAATCTACCACAATCCCAACAAGCCCGCTTTCGCGATAAAAAGTCTTACCCTCAAGCAACCATTTTTCAGAACCTCCCTCAAACTTTCGCAATGTCCAATTTTATAGAAAAGCTTAGAGCCGAGCCATCTGCTCGTGCTTACACGCACCGTGGTGTCTCTTGGGTCTCAGTCTGGGCCTCTGTCGCTATCGCTCGGATTCCCAACGAGATTGGGCGGTATGCTAACGCTGTGGATCGCCTTCGTCAAGAGTTTCGCATAACCATGAACTTTAACCCCCCTCGTAGTACCGCTGGTTGTGTTACTGTCCGTGTCGAGGTCCCTCTGGATGCTGAAGATTTGGAGGTGGCATGTCGCGAGCTTATGATCATTGATATATCCCGTAGAATTCGAAACGCTAGGGATTGATATGCGCATTTGGCTCTCTTTGGCATGCAGCGGCAATTCTGGGAATTTGGCTAGCACACTTGATATGATCTGGCATTTGGGCTTACAGGACTAATGTCTGCTGGTCTCAACACAGGCAGACACTAACCATTACTATCTCTTGCACTTGGAATACAACATTCCTTCAAGTCAAAAGAAAACATCGAAACCTCCCCCCCCCACCCCCCCCAAAAAAAAAAAAAAAAAAAAAACAGGCAACGAAGTTTTTTTTACGACAGGCGTTCTCGACATCGTGAGGGTTCAATTTTAGTTTTTCTGCCGCAAATAAAGAAAACACAACAAAAAAAAGGGCGAAATAAACAAAAATATCAAAAAAAAAAAGGTGGAAAAAATGAAAGCATTAAAAAACGGGCAAAAAAAAAACAAAAGATAAAAAAAAAGGGCATGGGATTTTCCAGGGAGTTTTTGCTAAGTTTATTATTTTCCTATGTCTACCTACTCCCAGGTTTATAGATGACCCTTGGTTAGATTATGTTACAGACATAGTGGAAATGAAAATCAAGTTACAACTAACAATCGCTGTTCCATGTAAGAGTTAGACAAAATCAATGTAGCATATCAGTTCGCTCCCAAATATGGAGGTAGGAGGGGGGTTACAATACGATATCCTCACCCTGTCACAGTGTGAATTTCAATCCATGGGTACCTACCTACCTGGTAAATATGGTGAAATATGCTCATCTTGATAATGATTTATTTTAACGATACCAAAGTAGCACGTCGGGGACTGTCCATTCTAGACATAGCTTCGACTGTATTGGTATTTTATATTGTTCGCATATTCCTCCTGCTCGTCCCCCCGATTAGATAGGTTCAAGAACATCATTTTGCGTCGTTCCGATCTAGGCGTCTTGATACCTTCCCAGGGTTATCTGTTCACCATGAAACTACTGTGGCTCTTTGTCGTTTCCCTTTTAGTCGGCATTGAAGAATCGCGAGCTGCTGAAACTTACTCTTCTCATGAACTTTACTGCCACTGGGTGGGCACGGCGCCTTTTTGCCGCCCTGGGGACTGCGGTACTTATGGAGCCTTCGATCAGGAAATATGTACACATGAATCTGGTGATGGGAGTTATTGCCTGACGGGCGAAAAAAGATGCTGTTGTAACGACATCTGTGAGTGTTTCCCTTCCTTGTAGAAGTAATATATACACTTGGTCTAATAACAGAGAAGCCCAAGAGGCGATCGATTGGTGCTACCAATGTTGGAATTGATGATGTCCATAGCCCCGGCCTTTGGATAGTTACTGGTCATAGTAACTTTCTCAGATATGTGAATGAGATTGCAGAGTAGTAAACATAAATCCTTTTTTGCACGCACTGTTCTGTGTCCCTTCAATGACATCCTGGGTCTATTAAACGCACCCGTACTCCCCGGGAATATCTCTGAAGGCGCATTCGCCGGGGCAACCGTCTATAAATTCAACGTTCCAATCGTCAATACACCTAAAGAGATCCCATAAAGGGTCCATGCCTTCGCGGCCGGCAGATTTCTCTGCGTCTTTTAGATTTTGGACCCACCATTTGGAGCCATCTAGGGATAATGAGAAGCTGTACGAGGCATAGACTATCTGGCGGACGCTATCAGGGGGTATTACCATGATTAATGATTGTTGCGCCGCAATATATTCCCGTCTCACATATCCATGGCAGGGCGCAACAGCACTTGGAGAACGCAAGGACATTCAGAATGGTGGATTTCATCTTTGGGGTAGTTATAGTAGAAGCGTGAGGTTAGGAGAAGTATCAGTAGGTGTGCATGGGGTGAATTATGACTCGGGATATTCTAAGGTTGAAGGACTAGTTGGGGATATTTATATTCCAAATGAAGTGACGAGGGAGAATGTATGTTTTAGATACTGATCAACATCAAATGGACAAGTGCCAAATCCATTGACAGGTAAGGGCGTAGTACGATGGTGGTAGCACAGTCCTAGATGTTGACGAGCCAGGTTTGGTAGTCTCCTGTCCTGTAAGCACCTGTGCACTACTTAAGACACCTTTTTTGAGCCCCCAAAAAGATGCGAGCCTGTCACAGAGATGAGAATACAGTCTTGTAAGTATTTCACCGGCACCTGCCTCACTTTGTTTCGTTCAATGTTTGAGAAAATCATTCAAGCTAACAATATGAGCGCGGATCATTTCGCTCTCCAACAGTATCGTAACACATATCAAAAACCCCAATAAGAATGCCTAGCTCAGGTCTGGGGAATTTTGGTGTCCTATTCCAAGTCACTACGAGATCCTAAATTCCTACTTCAGGATATTGGGCGACATGAACACAAAAACCGAAGCCATAAGCACCTATACACAACACATCCACTGGGTTTATCGTCTCCCCTAACTATGTACAAGCTGAGCTCCCCCTACTTTCTGCGAAGCACAGAGGCACGGCTACCAATAGCCGCAACATGATCGGTAACGAGACACTGGAACTCATCGGTGCCGTAGTAGAAAGTGTTACCATCGTCGGGCGAAGGTCCGCTGCTCAACTGGTCTCCATACTGCCAGTACAGGTCACCCGACACAGCCGTGGTGTTCAAAGCGGTACTCTGCCAGGGCTTTTCGATCGCGCAATGGTCCGCAGTGACACCGTATTCCTCAAACAGGCAAGGCTTGCCAGCAGCCTTGCACGCGGCACCATGCGAAGTAACCCACTGGTTACCCCAGTCGTTGGTGGTACCCCCTGTTTTTGCCCCCGTGTGTTAGCATAGGGCCGGGTTTTTTTTTAGGGACAGGAAATAAGAATGAAAACATACAGCTGCTTGGGTACAGATGGAAAGTACCGAAATCAATCGTGGGGATGGAGAGATGCATGGTGAAGTTTCCGCCCTCAGCATAGGTATACGGATAGCTGCCGTCAGAGCCAATTTCCATACCGAAGCCCTCTATCCATGAACTGTTAGCAATCCATTCCCTCCTCCAACAGACAATAATGAGATAGGGTAATATCCACATACCATCACCAATACAAGTCATATGCTCCGCATCCAACGACTTGATATACTCGCTAGTCGCCGTAATCCACTCATGCAAGACACTCGGATCACAACCCTGGCAACGTGGCTCATTGGCCAACTCCCACGCAAACACCGCCGGCGAATCCGAGTACCGCGAGATCACCGCCTTGATATAAGCCTGATAAGCGGCCTGCATCTCATCACTCGCGTAGAAATCCTTGTTATCCGACCCGCCATACGCCTGCACATACGCGTTCATACCCCCATAATCATTCCAGTAGTTCACAAAGTTAATAATCAGCTTAATACCATGGCGCTCCGCCGAGTCCACAACGTAGTCCATACGCTGCAGCCCGTCCTCGCCGGTGTTGATGGTCGACTCGCCGTTCGAGTGCTTCTGGTACCAGACGGTACCGACGGCGGGCTCCTCGTTGACGTCGTTGAAGCCCCAGACGCGCAGGATGCGGAGCCCCGACTCCTTCATGTGGCTGAAGACCAGGTCGACGTCGTCGTTGTTGGTCAGGAACCCGATCCAGTACGAGTTCGAGCCGGGGAAGTAGCCGGTTTCGCCGTCGATGACGAACTGCACCCCGTTGGTGGTTGCGAAGGAGCCGGATGGGGAGGGGGTTGGGGTCGCGGACGAGGAGGGCGTCGCTTGGGGGAGCGCAAGGCCGAGTTGGGCGGACACTAGGCCTGCTAGGGCCGCCAGGGAATGGGAGAATTTCATAATGAGTGAATTCTGTACAGAATGGAAAGAAAGGAGTGTGGGTGGTTTTTTGTTTTGGGGGGGTTTTTTTTATCCGGTTGCTTTGAATGTGGTTGCATCTTATATACAGTATTGCTGGAGGGCATTTTATCATAGACTCGGGATACTCTCCGTTTTGGAAGGAGATATCCTTCCTCGACATGGATAGCTGGAAGCCATTGACGCATTTTCATGGGGAAGTGGAAAGTGATCGACAGGGCGATTAATTAATTCGGTTCTGCAGGCGTCTAGTCCGTGCTCCATAAGGAATGGTGAAACTCGGTGGTTTCATGCCATGCAAAACTGATTGTCCCCAGTGGTGGATTTTGCTTTTTGCCTGAGAGAAATAATCCATATTCATCATGTATTCGATTCCTGGAGTTGATTAAATTGTACAAGTGAAATCAACCCGCCAAGTATGATGGGATGTTGATTCCCCGCAGTCAGGGTGGATAATGGGATAGCCGGAGTTGGAACCCTCACTACTATGCAGATTCTGGGGGACTTTCACGCAATAGAGGATTTCATATTGATGAGTACTGATTCTGTTTGACCGGCACAATATGCCGCTATGTTTCTGACTCTCATTTGGCAACATCAATCATCCATGTAGGCTTAATAGCATTCCTTGTCAAGGCAGGCAGTCACTCTCCTGGACTCCGTAGACACCCTCCACCCATACAACATGGGTCGGAAATACTCAATGCCCATCCCCAGAAAAGCCCTGACGCCCACCGGCCCACATGTGGCGTCAGCATCTGGCCACCTAGGTATGCCCAGGCGGGATTTCGTGTATGGCGCGGGGAAAGTTCCAAATTGGCGCAAGATTGAGTTTCCGGCCGTAAATAGAGGTGCGTTGGTCCTCAAGCTAGCCGAACAGGCTAGCCTACAAGCGTCGTGTTGGCAAGTGGGGGAAAATGCAATCCAATCTGGCTGATACGGTTGAAAGTTAGGGAGAGAGAGATAATCCCCCCTTCAACAGCCTTCAATATGGCGATAAACTGCCTGGCGCTTGGTGAACATTTCGTACGATTTTGCGGTGGCGATTCGAGCGTCTTTTCCCCAGAGTAGCAACGGGATGACAAGCATGGAGATGGCTAACGCCACAAACGCCATGCAGATGAATGTGTTTTGTACGCCAAACCCGTGCAGCCATGGGGAAAGGGTGAACATGATGATCATGGAGATGCCGTTCCGGACGAAGACGACTGCTACTAGGGCGTCGGCGATAACCTGCGGAGTTATGGTCAGCAAGGGAGGATGGGTTGTTTTTCTGACCTGCTCTTACATTTTGATAGCAGTCAATGAGGTAGGATAGCGCGATGTCTGCAAGGATCACAAATCCCGTGCTGAAGATGCCGGAACCAGCGGCGACGACAGCCCAATGTAGGCCCTAAGATAGATGGTCATTTAGCAGAAGGTTCCAACCTGTATAACGCGGATTGAAAATCCTTACCTGGCCCAGGCCAACCCCAAACACTATTAATCCAGCAAAGGATATAAGTCCGCCCGGAATGGCGAGGTACAGTCGCATCTCGGGCTCATATATGCCATTGTTGCGTGAGGCGAGACGGACGATCGAGTAGTCGCTGATAGGCGCCCCTACGATGGTTCCTATGATCACACCGATGAATGGAGCAATATTCAGTAGCCCAACTTCCGAGGCGGAGAAGTTATACGGGGGGAAGATCATCTGCGACGACTGGACAGTACTTATAGCAGTGACCCAGGAAATGAGAGAACCGTAGGTGAGTGCGGTATACGCCACTGCAGGGAATGTGAAGAGGACGACGAATGGCTGGTAGAAGTGGTGTGTCACGCTTCCAGGTGTTGGTGTTACTAACGCCAGCCGCTGTCGATATGGCTTCGGTCTAGGCCAGGTATCCTTCGCGATCGAGTGCGAAGACGCAGCATCAGAGGCCGAGGCACGGGGTTTAGCATTCGATGTGGGCGAGAAGACGCTGGTTTCTTCGTCTGTTGCATCCCGGCTGCCGCGTGCAGGCACGTACTTCGACTCCTCGAAGGCGAATATCGACAGAACCAGCGTTGCCCCAATGAGTATCGCACACCACCACCAGCCCCATCGCCATCCCTGGGAGTCGACCACAAACCCAATAGCAACCGGGCCAAGACACACCCCCGTACTCTGCATCAGCATGTACAGCCCGTTCATTCTTGCGCGTTGATGCACGAAAAACAAATCCGTGATGGTGATCTGCACGATAGTCTCGCTGAGAGAGCCTCCAATTCCAAAGATCAGGTTGACTGGGATCATTTCGTGCGCCGTCGTCATGTTAGCAGACCAGATGGCCATGGCTAGCTGAACCGTCAAGCTGAGCAGATATAGCGGGCGGCGTCCATACTTGTGGATGAAGGGAACGAAGAGAATACAGCCTGTCGCAAGACCGGCGAAGTTGGCGGCATTGCTGGCGGTGTATATGGGGAACGTGAGGTTGAGGTCGCGCACATAAGCATTGTAGGCGGGGCCACCGGCACTCGTCGCCAGGAAGGTGAAAAGCACGTATAGACAGGCTAGGGTAAAGTTGAGGGTTTTGCGTAGAGTCGACCAGTTCTATATTTTTATTTTCCTTGCATTAGATTTTACTCAAGAGACATTCATTCGTGGACGGTGACATCCTTACTAGGGGGTCATTAGGGTCATTCGAGAGCGCTGGATGATGCAACTTTTTTTGCCGAAGACGCTCCCGACCTAATCAACTCTCCAGTCAGTAAGATCCATCTTATTATTCAAATTCAGTAAATAGATCGCCGTGTTTCCATACACTCCTGAAGATTGACCGTGCCTGGTGCCCAGACAATCGGGATTCCCGATCGCTGGTCTGCACCAGATCTTTTGGTCCACATAAGATATATTAGTGATATAAAGGCCGAATGATACATTTTCTCGGTTATTTTTACACTGGAACACCAAGGGGGTCGATGCCTGGGGGATCCTTGGCTCCCTTATAACGGGCTCAACTCTCATCCCTGTGGTCCTCCTTGCAGTGATAAGGGACCGGACGGCGATGGACAGGCTGGCTTTCACCCACGGCTGGGAAGTTGCCAGCCAAGGAAGATGCCTTATCGATGCCCCTAGCGCCGTAATTTAATGCATTCGCCCATCTTTGTCTTGTATGACGACCAGCCATTGGCCTTTGGTGATCGACAGTACATAACGCACAAGGGTGGGTTTTGATGCATATGAATAGAACAGGCAGGCATCTAGTTTAGTCCACCTGGTATTATACTACAAACGAGAGTTAAAGGACCTATACGTGGGCTAGGTCAGCTCTTTTCCCTTCCGATTCCTGGTCTAGAGTCCCGAACTCACCAGCCACCTGGGTGCGCTTCAGTTATACTATTCGTATCAAGACGTTGGCCGATCAACATCAGAGCACATCTCAACAGATAGAAAAAGCAACAGAGTCTCTAGCTAGACAGGTAGTTCACTCGCATAGCCATGAAGTTTGATTGGGTTGAAATAAGCTGGCTCGGAGGATATGTGGTGTTCCCCAGGATCGGGGGATTTAATGTGGTCTTATTTCGGACGACACCACGGTGGAACGCTTACCGCTCATTCCAACGGTGTCGATATAGTTCAATAATTGAGGCAAGTGAGCAGACTCAAGGCGATCGGAAAGTCTGTACCATATTATCCAGGGAAAACTGAGTGACAACACCCGGTAGTCATGGTGGATGGTCTGGGAAGTTTACGCGGTTGTCGCTCTTGGCGCTACATATATATAACCAGACGGTGAGCAGCTCATATCCTATGCATCAACCTAGACCAAACAATCCGATCATCCAAACTGGCCGTCCAGTTACAGCGAGACGATCTATAATTACCAAAACGATAGAAAGACACCTGGGGACATAACTAGGCCAGAAAACAACTGGCAAGAAGCTTAAGTTTGGAGGCTGCAATCAACCCAGCGCAATACGCACTGTCATGTGTCTAGATGACAGCGTCGACGCACCCTGAAAAACTACCACAGAGAACTACCAAAAAAGATGTGGCAGTGGTATTGCCATCTCCATGGCAAAATCTGACGTTCACGTGCGATGGCATGTTCTATTGGGGGGGATGGTGGACTGACCACGGTTCCATTGAGACCTCGCCCCCCATCCTAGGTTATTTTTGGTGACAAACTAACGGGGTCATGTGCGGTTCTAAAGATCGCGACGAGGTCGAAACAAGAATTCAGTCACGATGGCGATAGTATTTTATACTCTATGTTTGTATTACAGGTCAGTGCTTAGACTGTTTGCGACAGGCGGATGATTAGTGATCGGGTAGAGTTTGGTGCAGCAACCGAGGGGAAAATGATCGAGGGAATAAGATCTAACTCTAGCAGGGGTAAGAATACATAATAATAATGATGATTATGATAATGGCATAATCAATAATCATAACTTAGGTACACTAAGGTACTAGTTATGAAAGACGAAGGCCGACGTCATTCTACTGGGTTAAGCGATGGCTCTAGCCCTAGAAGAAAACTGCCCGGATGCAACGGAATTAATTAGTCAGAGGTGGAATGTTGTTGTTTTCATTATTAATATTATCCATTTAGTTAGGCTAGTTCACCCCATTCAATTTTATGATGAATCGATGGGGGAGGGAGAAAAAGATTTATCCGGGGAAAAGAAAGAAAAGGGGAGAGACAGAGAAAGTGATTGATTCTAGAAGACAAACCCCGTATTCTATTCTGGAGGATGGGTTTAAATATTTTTCTGTAGACATCTTATCTATCCTGATTAATGTTATTACTGTTGTTTTTTTTTTTTTTTTCCAACAGGAACTAGCAGCAAACTGTGTTGTTCCTGGTCAAAACAAGTGTCCCGCCAAGGAGGCGCTCACAAAGCTTGGATAAATTTGGTTGGTCCCAGAGCCAGCGATCGTAACGCCACTGACGAGATTCGGCTCGGTCGGGATGCAATTGTTTGAAAGGAATGTCTGGTCTGCCTTGGTTGAGGCGTGATGGTCGTCGTCATGCCGAGTTTCGGGCCCGAATTTTGCAGAGATTTCGGTCGGGACGGAGGGAGGCTGTCCCTTTAATCTGGTGATGTTTTTCATTGTATCCTATTTTGGAGACGAGGCGATCTGTCTCTCTGTGTTTGAATATGGAACTTTCCACGAGGCATTTTATTTTTCAACGTTGACTATCACAATTTCCAACCATCAGGGAAAAGCTGACGTCGTCCTCCGCATTTCCCCTCGTTTTCTCCCATGTTTCTCTCCCCAATGACCCTGCAGAAGAGGGGGATGATGGAGAATGGCCTTCACCGGGATACCGAAGGAGAATGGCTTCTCCTCGATTTCTCCAGTCTCCAGGCTGTCTTTTTCTGTTCTCCGTAACCTTCCGGGCGACGAAGACGGAATTTTCTAGTGCCGAATATGGGGGGCTGGTGGAGACTGGCAGGCAGGCTGATTGGCCGGCTGGGGAATGTGTGACGATGGGTGCCCTAAAAACCAACGAAACAATCCGCGCATCGCTGGGAATGTTCGCAGCCAAGACGGCTTCATCGTCATGAATTGTTTAGGCATGCCGAAGTGGCTCGTACATGGCTATCCCGATGGCTATAGTCTCGCAAGAAACCTCCATTGTCCACACAGTATTAACCATGCGCATCATCTTTTGTAACAATCTGTAGAACCACGGATGCTCTCCGACAACCAGCTGTGGCGCTGATCCCTTTTCATCTCCTCGTCTCCAGACTCAGTCCCGATGGGCGTCGACCAACGAGAGAAAACTCCCGAGAGGGTCGTGGATCCCGAAGTTCTGCCTCTGGCTCTGTCTCCTGTATGGCCGACCAATTCCCCAGCATATCGTCCCTTGTGACTGGTCCATTGTCTCCCCCGTCGGTTTCGGTCGGCCTCTCTGACTCGTCCGTTGTATACGGAGAAAGTCTATCAACCGATGAGCCTGAGCCCTTCTGCCTATCCCCATGTCTGGTCGGCGAGGCCCCTCTCCACATTTCGGCTCCTGTTCCTGGCCACAGAGGTGGAGTTTCTTTTTTTCTATGCTATTGATTTTTTTTTTCTCCCTCGTGGTGTGTTCCCCTACATCATGTAACATAAAAAGGGGGCTATCATCCCCCCCCCTCCCTCCCTGCCATCTCTTACTGTTTTCGTTTCTTGTGATTCTTTTTTGTTTTCGACGATTACTGTTTTCGTTTCGGATCCCAGGCGGATTATACATCATACTATCCCATCTCCTCTGGGACACGCCTGTGTGAACTCTTTTTTCCCTCTTTTCTCTCCTCCCCCTTTTTGATATATTGTGGAAATAAACTTTTTTGATCTGTATATCACTCAGATTGACAATAAACAACACCCCCCCTTTTTCTCTCTCCTATCTCACATTCATCCGTTCCACAATGGGTCTTGAAACTGAAGCCCATCATGGGGAGTCGATCACCCCGGCGGTGCAACACCAACCCCAGACCTCCAGCCAGGAGTCTTTTGAAAAGCCCCTGGACGTGGGTGTCGATACACCGGTCCCCCGCGTGACCCTGCGTGCCTTCACCATGGGTGCATTCGTCTCGATGGGTGGTCTCCTGTTCGGTTATGATACCGGTCAGATCTCCGGGTTCCA
The DNA here is from genome assembly GCA_015844325.1 of Aspergillus nanangensis. Lineage (NCBI taxonomy): Eukaryota > Fungi > Ascomycota > Eurotiomycetes > Eurotiales > Aspergillaceae > Aspergillus > Aspergillus nanangensis. The sequence continues at coordinate 92,890 of VCAU01000001.1, read as the reverse complement.
GGAGATGCCCGACTACCTGCAGCGTTACGGCGAGCTGCAGGCCGATGGATCTTACGCCCTGAGCAAGGTCCGCTCCGGCCTCATCGTCAGTCTGTTGTCCATCGGTACTTTGATTGGTGCTCTGGCTGGTGCCCCCATTGCCGATAAGCTGGGTCGCAAATGGTCTATCTCGCTTTGGTGTGCCATCCTCATTGTCGGTTTGGTCGTGCAGATCACCTCGCCGTCCGGCCATTGGTACCAGCAGGTCATCGGTCGTTGGGTCACGGGTCTCGGTGTCGGTGGCTGCTCCTTGCTGGTGCCGATGTACCAGGGTGAGAGCGCGCCCCGTCAGGTCCGTGGTGCCATGATCAGTTGCTACCAGCTATTCGTCACCTTGGGTATCTTCCTGTCTTACTGCATCAACTTGGGAACCGAGAACCTTGAGGGTACGGCCCAGTGGCGTATTACCCTGGGTCTGACTTTCCTGTTCGCGCTTGTTCTGGGTGGCGGCATGGTCTTCTTCCCCGAGTCTCCTCGTTTCGAGTATCGTCATGGCAAGGTTGACAGCGCTCGTCGCACCATGTCCAAGCTCTATGGCGTGCCGGAAAACCACCGTATCATCATCCAGGAGCTGGAGGAGATCCAGCAGCAGCTCGATGCCGAGTCCCAGTCGCAGGTGTGGCACGAGTTCCTCACTGCCCCCCGCATGTTCTACCGTGTCGTGCTCGGAATGGCCCTGCAGTCGCTGCAGCAGCTTACTGGCGCCAACTACTTCTTCTACTACGTAAGGAACCCCTCCATCCCCCCTTCGCCCACTTCTGTTTTGCGCATCAGTAACTAACATCGTCTTGCTTGAATAGGGTACAACCATCTTCCAGGGTGCCGGTATCTCCAACAGTTTCATCACACAAGTCATCCTGGGCGCTGTCAACTTCGGCACAACCTTCGGCGGTCTCTACGTGGTTGAGAACTTTGGTCGTCGCAAGTCCCTCATCTTCGGTGCTGGCTTCATGTTCGTCTGCTTCATGCTCTTCGCCTCGATCGGTCACTTCATGCTGGACGTGGAGAACCCCGAGAACACCCCCGGACCCGGCAAGGGTCTGGTCGTCGTCGCCTGTTTCTTCATCACCGCCTATGCCATGACCTGGGGTCCCATGATCTGGACCATCGCCGCCGAGCTGTTCCCCTCCAAGTACCGTGCCAAGGGTATGGCTCTGGCTACTGCGTCTAACTGGCTCTGGAACTTCCTCATTGGGTTCTTCACCCCGTTCATCACCGGCGACATTGACTTCGCTTATGGTTATGTCTTCGCCGGATGTCTCTTCCTCGCTGCTGGTGTGGTCTACTTCTGTGTCATCGAGGGTCGCGGTCGTACCCTTGAGGAGCTCGACTGGATGTACGTCAACAAGGTCGTGCCCTGGAAGAGCAGCAGCTTTGTTATGCCCGAGTTGCATAGTGAGCAGCGTCTGGCTGGTACTCGCAAGGAGTCCAAGTCGTACCATGCGGAGAACGCCTAAAAATGTTTGCTTTTTGCCGGCGTTGGTTGGTAGAGGGTTGATGTTTGTTTTCTATTTCCGTGTCTTATTTATATAGGGGTTCTAAGCGTATATATGGGCTTGTTCTGTGATGGTTGTTCAACGGTCATCAATCATGTATAGTATCAATAGACATTCTCATTATATCTTCATTATATCATATCTTCCAGTCTTCATATCTTCATCTTATCATAATTCCCTCTCACTCAATCACCGGCAACTCCCCAAAAACGTCCTGCGGCCACTTCGACCACCGACTAACCTGGACTCTGCCCTCCTTCAGCACCGCCAACAGAAACCTCTCCGGCGCATCCAACACGGTAATATACTCCAGGGGATTCGCATCCAACACCAACAGATCCGCCACAAATCCTTCCTTAACCTGGCCCAACCTCCCCTCCATCCCCAACATCCTCGCCGGATTCACCGTTGCACTTTGCAAAATCTCCCTCGCCCCCAACACCTTCGCGCGAATCGCAAACTCCCCCGTCTCCGCATCCGTCATCCCCCCCAACAAATCCGTCCCATAGCACATCGTCACCCCGTCCTCCCTCGCCAGCACCAACGACTGCAACCCCGCGTCCAAAACCTCCTGATTCTTCCTCTCCATCTCGGCCGGCAGGAAACCCCTCCACTTCTCCGACGCGATCTCCACATACGACACCATCGTCGGCGTCAGAAACACCCCCTTGGCCGCCATCATCCGCGCCGTCTCCCGATCCATCAAATTCCCATGCTCAATGCCGCCGACCCCATTCTCAATCGCGAGTCGGATCGCCGCCGCCGAATACGCATGCGCCGTTACATACGCCCCCCGCTGCCTCGCAACCCCCGTAATCGCCGCCACCTCCTCCGCCGAGAACTGCACCTGCTCAATCGTGTCCGTCGGGCTCGCCACGCCGCCGCTGGTCATGATCTTGACGAAATCCGCCCCCTGGCGCAGCTCGTCCCGCGCGGCTTTCACGCATTCGTCAACCCCGTCGACGATCCGACCAATCCCCAGGATCATCCCCCCGCAGCAGGATGTCGGCTGCGTGTTAGTGAACGAGTCGCGGGGATCGCCGTGGCCGCCGGTTTGGGTTAATGCGTGGCCGGCGAGGAACAGGCGCGGGCCTTGGATGATGTTTGCGGAGAGCGCTTCTTTGAGGGCGAAGTAGGCGCCGCCGCAGTCCCGCACCGTGGTGAAGCCGCGGCGGAGGATCTGTTGGCACACGAAGGGGAGGCGGAGCTTGATTCGCTCGGGGTTGAGCTGGAGGGTTTCAGCGAGGGTGCGGCCGCCGGGGACGGCGGTGAGGTGTACGTGGCTGTCGATTAGGCCGGGGCAGAGGTATTTGCCGGTTAGGTCGATGGTGATGGTGGTGGTGGTTAGGTTTGGGGGTGTACGTTGGGGGGATGGGGACGTGGTGATGGTTTGGATGAGGCCATTGGAGAGTTGGACGGTTGCGTTGCGGGTGAGGCTGCCGTCGAGGGGGTTGATGATGGTGGCGTTGGTGAGGATGTAGGGTCGTGGAGGGGGAGGGGTCCATGGGGCGGTCATTTTATTATTCTTATATATATATAACTATAGTCTTGAAGGGCTTGGAAGCAATGATTCTATCCATGGTGGTGATTGTGCTGACATCTTTATAGACAAATCACCCTCCTTGGCCAGTATGACGGTGCTGCAGAGGAGGCAGGGATCTATACAGATATATCGAAAGAGGGGATCGAGTAGATCAACGAGCCTAGGTTACGCAGCAGGGATTGCGTCCCGGCTTTCCGAGGGCCCTCCTGCTTACTGGGGTTTCTTTTGCATTGGACTGATGAGATTGAGGTTGTTTGCACGATCCCGAAGTCGCCGACTGCGCGAATTCTACGTGGAAGACGATGGTTAGATGGCCCTCAAGGCATACAACACGGAACATCAAGAAGGAAGCGGAATAGTGAGGCGCCAGCATGGCACAGTAGGCACGCAGTAGGCGTGTGGCGACTGCTTTATATTTGGTTGTATTTTATGTTTTGATTTATTTTGTTGATCATTCCTTTATTTTTCGTTTGTATGGAAGCGCCTGCATAGCTAATCGCTTCAATAGATAGGCTTCATCAGGTTAATAGAATTTTGATTGATCGACTGCGCGAATTCAGGAGGTTGATCAAGACTGGGTAAAGTCTCGCCGTTACACATTCGACGTCCATTGTGACTGAGTCAGACCGAGGGACTGTCTGCTCATGGAGATGTTGTCGCCGTCTTACTGGGGTTCAATCGCTGGATGATATTCGATTGTTTTCTTGATCCACAGCCAATGTAGCGGAAGGTTTTGGGGAGTGTGATACCATGTGTCTGCAGTATCTGTGCTTCCCACATATTGACAAGTATGGAAGCGGATTCAACCAGCAGTATGACATGAATGTTGTAGAACAGTAGGATTCGTTACCAATAACCAAACACCCATGCGATTGCACTTTCTGATTTGATAGTATTCAATATCTTGAGTCCACGTATGGCATATACACGGAAGGATACATTTTAACAAAACACAGGCCCCGTTTCTTCGCTCAGTTCCATTCCCAAGATAAAGAATAACCCGTAAGCCAACCAAATAATCATACCGCTATGACTGATTACGATAGGTTTCACCGTCGTATCATTCAAGATGGAGGCCGGGTCTATATTTGCATTACGCTGCTGCTGTAACCCATTTCAACTCTGTGTTCATGTCACAAAGGATGCCCTGGCGGTTCTAGATCTAGCCACAGCGACGTGTTCATGGCTCCCGAATTATTCCGGCCGAGTGATCGGCTTATTCCAGGCAGGTATCTTAGGTAGGATGACACTCTGGTCCCGAGCATTACAAATATACATACCGTATGGATAATGGTTGTGCTCTATTAGACTCGCCTTCTGAATATACTTCAATATTAAAATTACTTACGCCAGTTGATAAGAGTCTATTCTGCCTCCTTTTTGCAAATTGATCGCGAGATAATAACCCTAGGAAATACTCCGTTAATGTCCCGTGAGAGCACCACATTCTGTACATCTTGTGTCGATGTCTGTGATACACCATGGCCTATATCCCACGTCGTAGACTTCATACGTGTACGGTGAACCTTCCGGCTTATTCTTCGATAATAGTTATGTAGTGTAAGTTTCATCCTCAAATCATAGCAACGGACCGAACACCCTAAGATCAACATCCAAATATGATACCCAGCCACATTGATTTGTCAAATCTTATAAGTCGAGTGTCTTCACCGTAAAGTAAAGAAACCTATTCAACCCACTCATCTGCAAGAGACATATTCATACCCAAGGCCAGTGGATCCAGTGTGAAGCACAATCATCTGTCTAAACACTAACCCGAGCGAAACTCAGATCGAAGATGAAGCTTTCCACTGTGTTCACCATTCTTTCAACCTTAGCTTGGAACCTCGCGGTAGCCCAGTATTGTGAGGAAGATGATGACTGTTGTGCTACGGGCTATCTATATGTAAGCTACTTAAAACTCCTAACCATCCCCATAACACCTAATGCTGCATGATCGCTAACTGTGGGGAAATCGTTAGTGTTGCTTAGATGGGACTGGAGGAGGTTATTGTGATTCAACCTGTCCTTTTACAACCCTTTAAGATATGTTGAAGCGTGCCTTAAGGCGTCCACCTCGCTTGGAGGCAATAAGGGGTTCTCGCATATTTTCTTGCATGTTTTTATTCTTCTTCTTGCTCCTCAATAGCCCCTATGTCACAAATCAATCGTCATTTTGATCTTCCTGGGCTTTCATCCCTTCAATATGGATCAGTCTGACTCTTGTATTGTATGCTTTTATTATTACCTAGTTTGAAAAATATCCCAGTTTTCGGTATTACTTTTCTTAGACTGTTACCATAACTTACTGAGTAAGTTCTAATTATTGTTAATATAAACTCACCATTCAAGATTATTTCAATAAAAATAAAATATCCGGATTGAAATCCATTAAAGAATATCAATACATCTTGTATCCCCCTCTAGTAAGATATTTTTATTCCAGATATCCTAACTTTAACTGGAGAGGCTTCGTGTTGGTTGATTATTTCTGGATTTTACTTAGTAATTATTTAGCCAATTCCCTTTGCGATTTAGCTCAATAGAGCAGCATCATCATTGCCCAATGCAGCTAAGCTGCAGATTGATTTAGCCACAATCAATGACATGCTTAGAAATCGACACTTCCCAAACTACGGAATTGCAATCCCGACCAAACTACTAAAGCGCTCATGTTCTACAATGGACCGACCAAGAATCCTTAGCTTCCATACCGCAGTCATCTGCAGCCAGAATAATCATAACCATGTCACACCCTGGGAAACATGCCCTCGTCTTCGGCGCATCAGGCATCTCCGGATGGGCTCTGATGAACCAGACGCTCTCTTATCCAACGCCCTCTACATTCCGTCGAGTGACTGGCCTCTGCAACAGACCGCTGGCACCGGAAGATAGCTTCCTGCCTGACGACCCTCGCCTCAACATCGTCGCGGGAGTCGACCTCACTGCGTCTGTGGAGACAGTGACATCGCAGCTCAAGGCCAAAGTGCCCGAAGTAGACACCGTCGAGATCGTCTTCTTCTGCGGTAAGCGTCCCTTAGATTCTCTTCTATAGTCGAATAATCCTCTGACAAATTATCCCAGCGTACATCCACACCGACGACTTCGCCTCCCTCCGCCAGCTCAACAGCGATATCCTGCGCACCGCCACCCTCGCCCTCAACGCCATCGCCCCCAACCTCACCACCATCATCCTCCAAACCGGCGGCAAAGGCTACGGTCTCCAATTCCCAGACGAGGTGCCCATCCAGCCCCCGCTGCACGAGCAGATGCCCCGCATCCCCGCTCCCTGGCGCGACAGCATCTTCTACTACGACCAATACGACCTGCTGATGGAACTTTCCTCGGGCTCTAAGTGGACGTCCTCGGAAATCCGCCCGGACGGCATCGTGGGGTTTACGCCCACCTCGAATGCCATGAACATGGGCTATGGGATTGCGTTCTACCTGACGCTGTATCGGGAGGTGAATGGTGCCGGCGCGAAGGTCGCGTTCCCCGGGAAAACGCATGGATATCGATCTACCCATAGCGATACGTCGCAGGATATTCTGGCTAAAATGGAGATCTACGCGGCGCTCAATCGAGAGAAATGTGCGAATGGATCGGCGTTTAATATCGCGGATGGCGAGACGGTGACTTGGGAGCAGGTTTGGCCGGGGATTTGCGCGTACTTTGGTCTGGTGGGTGTGGAGCCGGAGCAGCGGCCTGTGGATATGGAAGGGTTTGTGACGCAGCATCAGGGGGTATGGGACCGGGTCGTCGAGAGGTATGGGTTGAAGAAGGGGTTGCTGGAGGCGCATAACTGGGGGCATACGCATTTTATGCTGGTGGATTTTGATTTCGATAGAGAGTATTCGTTGGAGAGGGCGCGGTCGGTTGGATTCACGGAGTCTGTTGATACGGTGGATGGGTATAAGATCGTGTTTGATCGGATGGTTGAGGCGAAGATGATTCCAGATGTGCAGAAGTCTAGATAGATTGAATCAATTGTCTGAGTTTGCAGGTAAACAGGGAAGAAGATTGATATTGGTGCATTCTAATATCTGCTCGTCCACAGATCCTCTATATACTCAACAATGAACATATCTCACACAGATGCTAGAATGGTATATCTTATTTCATCATGCCAATCCAATACCATCAGCAACCACTAACTATAGACTACTGGTAGGTTTCCAACTCCGTCGCCTCCCCTCCTCATCAAACTCGATCTTCTTCCCCGTCCGAAGACTTTCCTGCAAGCACAAGGCAATCTCCAGCCCCAAGTAAGCCGCCTCCAAACGGAGAGGAAGCTCCTTCCCATCTAATATGGCACTCGTAAACTGATCCACCTCCGTCACAAACGCCTCACTATACCGATCAATCCAGCTGGGCGTTGCATCCTGCGTGATCCCCGCCGCATTCGACACCTGCACCCGATTCTTCAGCGGCGTCAGATTGATGGAAACCTTGCCCGTCTTGCCAACAATCTCCGTGCAGTTGTCGTACCCATGCGCCGTCGTGCGCGAGTGGTAGTAATGCGCGATCTTCCCTCCCCAGAACTCGACAACCCCAACCGCATTATCGACATCCCCAAACTGGCACATCTCGTGATGGTGGGCGATCAGCCCCGTGGCCCACAGTGCCTTGGGCTTGATGTCTTCGCCCAGGAACGAGAGAGTCAGGTCGATATCGTGGATGACGGTGTCGACGAAGATCCCGCCGCTTTGCCGGGCGTAGTCGATGAAGAACCCGCTTTTGTCGAGGGTTTCGGCGCCCTGGGAGCGTACGATGATCGGGTCGCCTATTGCGCCTTCTTGGATCTTTTGTAGTGCGCAGCGGTATTCCTCGTCGAATCTGCGTACGAACCCCACCATTACTTTTGCGGTGGGGTTCTTGGACACGCTGTCGATGAGTTCCCGTAGCTGTTTTGCAATAGGGTTAGTTAACTATCTCGGCAAACTCCAATGGGTTTGTTTTCCTTTGTGGTTCACACCTACCAGCGAGAGGTCGGTAGTCACGGGCTTTTCGCACAGCACAGAAATCCCCTGCTCCATGGCTGCCCGGGTATGCTCGATATGCATCGGGGTCGAGGACGCAATGATCACTGCCTGTAGCCCTGGATGGCGGATCATTGCGCTAAACTCGGTGAAGATACTGACCCCTTCGGGCTCGAGGTTCTCCTTCGCCCAGTCGATTTCATGCGCTGCCACTGAACACACGCTGACCAGGCGCGCTCGGGGAATGCGATGCAGGATGTTCAGAGCATGGCGTTGGCCCATTCGTCCAAGGCCTACGACCCCGATGTTCAGTTTCTGTGAGATGCCTCCGGACATCGTTCCGATTGGAGTGCGGGGCAGGGTTTTTGGTGGTCTCGGAAGGGGTGATGCCTCAATTGAAGGTTCGACTGCTTGGAGTTGTCTGATGTTGGTGAGTATATACGAACGTGAGTTAGGATACGGATGCTTTTGGTTGCAATGGGGTAAAAGAAATTTGCGAACGACTGGTAACCACCTAGGTATTATTAATGCACCAGGCTGTCGGGGATGAATTCCGATCTAATTCATTAGTCGCTGGTGTTCGGTAATCATATTCCGGGATGCAACTTTTCATGATGCATGGCAGAGAGACAGAATCTCTCTCTCTATCTTCTGCGAGTTATATATGTGAGTCATGTATCCTTTTGAATCAACATTATTTAATACTTCCAAAGCATGGGGCTGTCTTCACAATCAATGAATCAACCAAAATTCTATTAACCTGATGCAGCCTATCTATTGAAGCGATTAGCTATGCAGGCGCCTCCTAAAAAAGACAGAATTTCGTGTAGAACGCCTTATATCCCACTACAGTAGATAAATAAACAAAAAATAAACAGAATAGCCAATAGAGTAAACTAAAATAAATATAACTAAACATAAAGCTGTCGCCACACGTCCACCGCGTGTCTACTGCATCATCGTAGCGCCTCACTATTCCGCCTTCTTCTGTAGATTTCTAAACACAATGTGCGTCATTCAACCTCCCTTACCTGTGGCAGGCCTCAGAGTCCATCTAACCACCGTCTTCCATGTATAATTCCAGGCCTTCTAACAGGCTTTCTGGATCTATAGACCGCTCCAGTTCCTCCGGGTCCCTTAGGAAGACATGGCGGAACTGGTAGAGCAGCCCTATCTGATGCATAAAATCGGCAACGTAGCGAATTGCCTGGGGATAAGTCATTACTACGTTGTAGTCCTCGGTATGCAGTCCCTCAATTGCACCAAGCCCATCCATCATAGTCTTCCGGTGCGAGGCGTGCAACGAGCACTCCAGAAGGACGTGTTTCGGCGTCTGAGACCCCTCATGACACTCGCACCGTGGGCTGTCTTCACTAAACCCGGTTTTAGACAATATGATATAGCTTTATGGGATCGCTGCTTGACTCCACAAACCCCAACCCTAAATCGACACGGCAAGCGATAGAACGCAGGTGGGACCACCCTCCCCCCCACCCCCTATTATCAGACCACCGGTGCGCTCAACCACATACAATACCAAACCTCATCCTATGCTATTCCTCACAACACCACGTGCTTAACTAGCGAATACTGTCGGGGGGGGTTGGTGGTCCCACCTGTATTCATGTGGTCCGATGGGGTTTACGGTCCGATGTCAGGGGGGTGGTGGTCCCACCTGCGTTCACCAATCTTACCCTTGTTTACACAGAACTATCAGGCTCGACAATATGTCACTGATGTCAGTGTCAAAGGGTCATCATCGTCAATTTCACGGATCACGACGACAGGGGGGGTTCTCCGCTCGAGTCTCTTCATGACAATCCGATCTCATCCCATCCATATTTTGCGATTGACCTAGACACGGAGTAAGTCCGCTCAGAGTAGTGACTTAATACCAGGGTTGGTGCAGAGATTTCCTGCAGCGCCCCAGGGTTCACGACGGATGGCCAATTAGACCGACAAGGTTAAATTAGCTCGATTCTGTTTGTTTTATATTGAATGGCCTTGGCTGCTGGCCGAGACCGCTATGAAAGCTTCCTCCCCTCCAAAGAAATTGGACGCCTGAAGCAATGGTCACCGGGTGAGGATAATGGCGTCTCTCTCATCCCGTCTTTCAGAGAGTCAGCACTAACCTGAGCTATATCTGCGCCCATATAAAGGACATGCCATGGGAGCGCAGATCAACGACGAAGGTAATCATCTATTCCTCCGATTTACCATCTTGGAGACACAATCGTCATGCGTCTCCTTCAGGTTCTCTTGCTAATTTTAGCATTCGAGGGGTTCTCGGTTGCTGCACCATCCACGCGACCTCCCAAGTGCTCTAACCCTCCGAAGCGAAAAGAATGGTAAGCCAATGCTTTAACTTCCACAAATTCTAGCTCTAACAAGGGGCCTGCCAGGCGACAATTGAGTAAACCGCAGCGACTAGCCTATCTTGATGCAGTCAAGTGTCTCACCACTACCAAGTCTATCACTAGCTTCAATAATACGCTGAACCGATTCGACGATTTCCAAGCCGTTCATAACAGTCAGACTGACCAAATCCATTTTGTGGTATGTAGTCAAGTGGTATAAACACGCTTTCGATGCTTTCCATGTATCTGAAAAAAAAAAAATCAATCATTAGGGCTTCTTCATTCTGTGGCATCGCTACTTTGTCGCGACGTACGAGAAAGCTCTCCGAGAAGAGTGTGGCTATCGGGGTGCTCAGCCGTATGTAATGCGACTCTCATACGACAATTGCATTTCTCCACAATGCGTATAACAACTGACCCCAACCCAGATATTGGAACGTCTCCCAAGATGCGACCCTGACGGACATTAACACTCTCCGCTCATTTGACACGGAGATTTTCGACCCGCGCTACGGATTCGGTGGAAACGGCGAATACGCCGAGCACACTCCAGCGAACAACCCCCTCAACATTAGCGGTGGCACAGGCGGAGGATGCGTCCAAGATGGCCCCTTCCGCGAGGGCCACTTCGTGACGAACTTTCCGACGAGAAGCTGCTTGAAGCGTGACTTTATCCCCTGGATTTTCAACACCTTCGGCCAGCAGAGCGTTGTGGACTCGGTCCAGAGCCAACCCGACTATGCTACTTGGGCGTTGGCGATCGAAGGAATCCCCAGCTTCGACGTCCCCAACATCCACGCCAGTGGCCATTTCGGCGTGGGCGGTGTCTTGGGACAAGCTGGTAATGCGTACAACAGCCCTGGTGGTATGTCTGTCCCTTGATGTTTCGTGGAGGAATTCTAGAATGCGTTGCTTCCGCTGACACTATCGCTCAGAGCCGCTCTTCTACCTTCACCATGGAAACCTCGATCGCATTTTTTGGGAGTGGCAGCAGCAGGACCTAGCCACGCGTCTTCGACAGGTTGGAGGGCCTGTCGCGCCCTTTGATTACGGGGGCGTCAATGTGACGCTTGACTTTGAGGTGGATATTGGGGAGCTCAGTGGGAGGGTTCCCTTGTCGCAATTGATGGACATCAAAGGTGGTTTCTTGTGTTATGAATACTAAGAAGTGAATTAATTATACATGTTGTTTTGGGGGAAATCTCGCTGGATAGTTTCTGTTTTAACATACCAATTGTTGGCAATTGTAACCGACGAGTCTAAGCCGCCACCGAGGTTATTTATGACTCCCCCTCATCCTGCGGAAATTTCCACCCCAAATAACCTTCTCAGCCATGGAGAAGGACGATTTCGTGATCGTGGAACGAAATCATCTTCACTTTCCAACCTTAGTACACCCTACCATCCCAGATGGGGAGCCTCAGGTAGAAATCACCCCCGAGGATCTCGACAGAATCCGGTCCTGGCTGTCTCCAACCGATTTCGACGGCGAAGGCAGCGAATACCAGAAGCACCTCACCACCCGTGTAACAGGCACTGGGGACTGGCTACAACAAACTGAACAATACCACAGATGGCGTGATGAGGACGCCGTCCGAGCCTTATGGATTCAAGGCATTCCTGGGAGTGGCAAATCGGTTGTGGCTGCCGGCCTGATTAACATCCTCAAGGAAGAGAACGTGCCTGTCGCGTTTTTCTTCGCAAGACGCATAATCAAGTCCAACAGCCAGCCTCGACATCTGGTTCGGGACTGCACATACCAGCTGCTGCACCATTCGATTGGTTTGCAGGAAAAGCTCAAGGGTATGGTCCAGCGGTTCCCCAGTGTTGATGAGGTGCCATTCCAGGATCTCTGGCAAGGGTTTCTGTCTGGGGTTTCGGAGATCCCAAGGGCGTATATTGTATTTGACGCGCTTGATGAACTTGCAGTGGAGAAGGACAACTTTTTGGGATTATTGGGTGACCTTGCCCGGATGGGTTCTCAGTCAGCCAAAATAATTATGACCAGTCGTCCAGAAATCCATCTTCAAGAACAACTCAAAGGCCCTTCTATCGCGATGATTCGACTTACAACGCTTCATGTTGGAAAGGATATCGCAACATATATAACCCATCGCGTGGAGAATCAGACGACAGTAGAATTAGGGCAAGACCAGAAGACAGTCTTGATGAATGTCCTTTGTGAAAAGGCCCGGGGATTGTTTCTTCACGCTAGGTTGACGCTGGATCAGATCCTCCAACCTTCCACAAACCCCATTGATAGTCAGTTGCAGTGCCTGCCCGGATCACTTGGAGACATGTATGATGGGATATTACAGGAACACGCCGCACGTTCCGGAGCAACACAAAGTTTCCAGCTCTTCCTTTTGACGTGGATCACTCATGCTAGCCGACCACTGCGTGTGGCCGAACTTGTGGCCTTGATTGATTCAACTGTCGACCGTTGCGGGCTGGAATATGGACAAGATACGAAGCTCATGGTTCACACGGCATGTGGTCCCCTTATTGAAATACTAGACGATCAAACCGTGCAGATTATCCATCACTCCTTTACAGAATACCTTCTAGACACTTCGAACAGTGCCATTACAGAGCAGCCTACCTCAGCCAGGATGTTTCCGGCAATTGTCCCTGCCGTCGCCCATGGATTGCTAGCCTCGAGGTGCATTGATTATCTTTCCAGCGGCCTATTTGAAGGTTGGCCGACTGATGACTCAATCAGGGAAGATTGCGCCAATGCGTATCAAGACAGCCACAGACGCAGGATGGCTCAGTTCCCATTTCTGCAGTATGCATCACAGAACCTCCTGTACCACGCTGCAGCATATGATATCGACGATCCAGAACTCATATCCAAGTTCGACCAGCTCTTTCAAGAGGGGAATCATGATTTTAAGAGCTGGAAGGACTTCTGGTCCGCGGGAGAACGGACACTCAATCCTGGTAAATTCCATCCTCTTCATGTCGCGTCACAAGCAGGTTTCGCTGTTTATACAAAACATCTTCTGGCACGGGGAGAAAACCCCAACCTTCTCGACTGCAGGGGCCGCGCTCCAGCTACGTTAGCATGTATGAATGGTCACTCAGAAACGTTAGCCACTCTCCATGACCATGGAGCTACGTTGACTACCGAAGACAATGACGGCCTTACTGCCATACACTACGCAGCAAAAGGAAACCACGTAGAATGTCTACGCAGGCTACTAAAAACCAGTGCGGAGGGAATACTACGAAAAGCAAAGCCCGGTCGTGATAGACAGCTTTGGGGCTACGATGACCACCTGGGAAAGTCACCCATGCAATACGCCTGTGAGTTGGGAAACACCGCGTCAGTTTCTCTTCTATTGCAGCATTTGACCCCAGATACCAGACGGTCTGCGATACCCCACTGGGCATCGAGGTTCGGGCGAACAGAGACTCTTCAAACGCTGCTAAACTACGCCGAGATCGTGGCCAACGTGAACAAAAAGGATGCCGACGGAAACACCGCGCTCTTTCTAGCAGCGTGCGGCAGTTTCCCAAAAACAATGCGCTTGCTTTTGAATCATGGGGCAGACGTGCACATCACCTCGTCCGACTTGAATCACAGGCCAAAGACGCAATTCGACCCAGATACCCTCCATGACGCCCAATTCACACCGCTCCACGGATGGGTAGAGACGGCGACTAGGGCATATAGGCGCCGAGTTCCAGATGATGCCGAATTTGAAGAAACTGCCACGTTGTTAATCGAAGCCGGATGCGATATCAATGCAAGAGATCGGAATGGCCGGAGCGTGCTGTTTTGGTGGCGGGCAATTCCTCAACGTTCATTTCATGATGATACTTGCATGCATCGCTTTGTATCCCTGCTGCTCAAGCTGGGCGCAGATCCAGCCGTTGCAGATCATCGTGGGAATACACCTCTGTATATGAATTCAAGGGCTCCAGATAGTGGTGTTATCCGGGCCCTCGTCGCTGCTGGAGCCGATATCAATCATGCTCGAGATGGTGACCTCGTCACTCCCTTGATTGACAGCGTAAAACACAATTGTACCAACGTTGTCCCGTTCTTAGAGAATGGAGCAGACCTCAATCTACAGGACTCTGACGGAAACACCATGCTCCACCACATGTGGCCCAAGATCTTCCGGCTACAGGACCTCGGCCAGTGGCTTGCCTTTGCTGATCCCACGATCAAGAACAAAGCTGGCGAGACGTTCATATACAATCGAGCAGAGGAATATCGCGATCAAAACCAAGTAGGATGTATATCGTGGTTCGTCGAGAAGGGGCTAGATCTGGAATCTCGAGATAGGTTTGGGAGGACCGCATTGCTTGCGCACTGCAGCAATAGGGGCTTCAGGTTTGCTACGTCGTTAATCGAGGCTAGTGCCAATGCACAATCGAGGGACTTTCAGAACAAGACATGTAAGTTCGAGTTCCGTCTGATGCACAGCGTGGTTTAATAAAAGCTGACATCGTACAGGTCTTCATCTGCTTGCGCAATCTTCTTGTTACCAGTGTTGTAGTGTTCACATGTGGGTGAGTATCTGCGAAGCCCTCATTAGCGCAGGTCTCAACATCAACAGCATCGATAGTGAGGGAAATACCCCTTTCCTTGATGCTGTAACGGCAACATGCGAGGAACGTTGCATAAAAGCGCGAATGGAGGCGATTGTGCAGTGTGGCGGAATTACAAATATAGCGAACCATCGCGGACAGACGGCACTGCATAAAGCAGCGGGCTTGCGGGCCTCCTTGAGCTCACGGGGATATACGAAAGTTTCCGAACGCATAGAGCGTTTACTAGAGCCTAGGATGGGGATTGACATTCATGCACGGGATAATGAAGGCCTCATGGCTGTTCATCATGCCGCTGCTGCATCAGTGGAGACTACATGGCAACTTATTCAGGCCGGGGCGGATATCACTGCAACGGCAAATAACGGCAAGACCGTTCTTCACTTTGCGGCAGAGGGGGGTCAAAGCAATGCAGTTGGTCTGCTGTGCAGGTTGTTTGAGGAGAGGCGCATTCCCCTATATCAAAAAGATGAATCTGGCCGGACTGCTCTACATTATGCGGCAATATCTGGTTCCCATGAAAGTGTTGATTGTCTTTTATCGCATGGGTTGGATGCAAATGCCGGGGACAACAACGGCCAGACACCTTTGCACGCGGCTACAGAATATCAAGCCCCTGCTTGGGAAGTTCATGAAACCCAAGACGAAAACGAGGACTCTCCTCACCCATCGGAGCTATCACCGGGGATCTCTCTGATACTTCCTCCCCTTGACCGCTTCATAGATTGGAATAGTCACAATTCAACGGAGGCGAGACGTAACCGAAGCAAGTCCGGCACTGCCATCAAGCCAGCCCAGGAGCCTGTGATGATTCAGGATACCGTCAGACTACTTCTGAACGCGGGGTCTAATCCTTCTCTTCGCGATAAAAACAGGCAGTCTCCTCTAGATCTGGCGATACTTCGGAGACAAGACGAAATCATTTATCCACTGCAGCGTCTTGAACAGGATACTAACAAAGACATGGCGTTCGTGCACCAATGGTTCGCGTCGCGAACTTCTGATGAGAACAGTGTGTTTAATGGAATGAAGATACATCGTGAAGACTCATACGGGCTGCTTCAAACCTCCATTACGTTGGGACGTCAAGACCTTCTCAAACGCTCACTCAGCGCCGGAGCTGACCCAACCCTTGCTGGACCAGAAGGCTTAACTCCCGTGCACTATGTTGTACATTTGGGGTCCATTTTTATGATGGAGAGCTTAATTCCCTACATAAAGGATTGGAATGATTTCACTCCTCCTCTTCTGCATGCTGCGGTCTGTCGAGGACAGACAAATTTAGCAATGGTTCGTCTTCTTATTAAATGTGGGGTGGACGTGAATGCTGTATACCAGAACCGCAGGAAAAGCATCGCTTTCGATGACGCGTCCTGGTATACTGCTGGGCATATACTCACGGCGGGACGGTATTGGTGGCATATAAGCGCCTTAGAGTATCTATGTCAAGCAGGACTAGACCTGGAGAGGACTAATGGCCGTGGACACACAGCTCTCCAGTGTGCACTACGTGTCAAGAGAGGCGCAGATGGGGAAATAGGTTTCTGGAATATTGAGATCTTGGACGCTATCTTGAGACTGGGGGGAGACATCAACAGCCTCTCACCCGACAACGGAACCACGGCGCTGATAGTCGCTTTGCGCGAGAAGAAAGGCCCTAAGATAATCCAGACGCTTCTCAACCATGGAGCTGATGTCACGATTGGTGAACCTCCGGCCATTTTTGAGGCTGTCAGCAGTAAAGACTGTGAGGCTGTTCGTGCCGTTCTTGATGCTGGAGCCGACCCTAACACTGAATACGAACATCCGTCCTCGTCGAAGAACAACCCAAAGGTAGTAACCCCGCTGCTGATGCGGTCGATAATGACTTGTTCTGGTGCCAAGCCTGTCAGGGAGAGCAAAGCAGTGATGGCCCTCCTTCTTGAACGCGGCGCAGATCCACTGCGCAGACTTTCAGATGGCAGCCTAGTTCTGCATCAAATCTGTCGCTACGGCGGCAGCATAGAACCCATTCTAGACCAAACCGATACAATTGACCTCGAGACTCTCGATGACGGGGGATCGACTCCCCTGCACTGCGCATGTGGGCCCACACATCGGATGGAAGATGATCAGGGGAACATGCGGCCATGGAGCACACTCATAGATGCTGGCGCCAACGTCAACGCACAAGATGCCAGCGGATCTACTCCTCTCCATCTCGCCGTTCAACATGGGTCGCCCAAAATGGTGACAAAGCTTTGTGAAAAAGGCGCCTGCAAGACGTTGGTTGACCACAGAAACTTGCCACCCCTTTACTACGCCCTAACCGCCCACCATACCTACAGTGCCGAATTATCATCAATGCTATTTCCTACCGAAGGCTGTCTCGATCTCACCGGTCCAAATGGCGAAACACCTCTGCATCTCCTGGCGCCTCGTGTCGCGGAACGCACCCCACCCGCCTTCCCTTGGGAGAGATTGGAAGGATACGAATTCAGAGGCGACTTTTGGGAATATTACGATCTTTACCAGCGTTTTGCCGATAGCGGCTGGGATCGCAATGCCCGCGATAAAGATGGGAATACGCCGCTCTTTGCATATTTTACGTTTCCCGAAGCGCAGGGCCGCCGGCGCCGCCCGGGCGCTTCCTTGCCCCTACCAGCAACAGAGTATGTAGAGCAGATGTTATGTGAGCATGATGTCTTTGCGCTCAACAATAATGGGGACACGCTTTTGCATGTTGTGGCGGCCAGGCAAGGGTGTAAACAGTCCACGAAGCTGGTATTGCGGCTTTTTGGCATTCTTATGAAGGCGGGGTTGGATCCCAAGCAGGCGAATAAGAAGGGTCTGAGTGCGTTGGATATTGCGGCAGCTTATGGGAGAGATGATATTCTGGGACTTTTTGCAACGGGGAATTAATCTTTACCAATGTCTGTGAGAAATCAACGCCCATGTTGGTTTCGAAGCGCCCAGCTACACGGCCGAGGGGAATCAATAAGAGCCAATGGAAGGCTGCGGCGCGTAGAGATCTTGTATTTACTGGTTGCTAGGAGCGGACAGCTGGCACCTTACAATGTGGCTGTCAGTGACATGCAAGGCGCGAGGCTGCTTCATTGTTTGTGGTCTCACCTATAATAAAAGGCTGGACAGATCATTCCCATCTCTTCTTCTATACAGTCTTCATCGCCCCAAACCAAAACTACACTCATAATAGTACATACATCCTGCCATCTACAATTGCAAATCCAATCTCCCGTTAAAGCAACATGGGAAACCTACTCAGCTGCATCGCCAGGCCCAACGATGATGACATAGACGCATCCTCTGGCGCCGCCACCCAGAGACAAGCCTCCGAGATCCTCTCGATCATCGTCTCTTCCGAAAGCGTCGACCAAATTCACAAATCCGTGCATGAAATCATCCGAACAACCGGATGGACCGAAGAACTCGCCAAAGCCCTTCTGAACGGCCTAGTGTCGGCAATTGAAGCGGGCGCTTCGATGGCGAAGGCGGCCACTTCAGCCTTGGAGACGGCGACTGACGCAGCCTTTGAATTCGCCAAAGAACACCCTGTCTATACGACAATCCTTGCCATTGGGGTGTTGGTGATTCTGACCCCGTGGGTGATCGAGGCTCTTGGGTTTAGTGAATTGGGGCCGATCGAGGGGTCGTTTGCTGCTTGGTGGCAGAGTCGATACGCTGGGTATGTGCCCAAGGGGTCTTTGTTTGCGTTTTTCCAGAGATTGGGGATGATCTGGCATTGAATAAGTTGAAGACTTAATCTAGTTGGGCTTTGTTGGGTTGTGGTATGGTGCTTTTTTCCATGAGATAGTCGCGTATGAATAGAGGTGCAGTATGAGTAACGCCATCTGGAGATATTGTTGATGCTCTTTTCTCCCGTTCAATTCGTTTATTCGAGATATAGAATCAATACATTCTGCAGAATAGGCAGGGGTATGTCAATGGGAGGGAAGTCTCGCTGTTCAGCCATAGGAAATATATATCGAATGATCTCCTCCATATCTTAGAAAACTGGGAGGAAAAACAAGATTTTGATATATATTTATAATAAAAATCTCTTAATCATAATACCCGGCTTATTATAATATCCATCTAACATGTTTATCCTGATAGTCATGGTGTATGTAGTCATTCTCGAACCAGGCGCTTATATCACGTGACTAAACAGGCCCTTGAAGTTAAAGAACAACATCAACAATCAACAATCAGCATCACATCTCCAGAACTATACAAACCCACCTACTCAACTACCTAATGAATTAACCCAACCTATCTATTCATCCGCCACTCCTTCCCCTCACAATGGGTCAACCCTCCGACCCCCCACCCTCCTACGAACAAGCGACCGCCAGCTCGTCGATCGCACTACCACCCACATCATCAACTCCACCTCCCCAAACGCCCTCCAAACAGTCATCACCACCACCACCTCCTCCTCCTCTCCTCCCAGAAGAATCTCCCATCCCCTCCGCCCTCCCCTACCCCAGTCTCCGCGCCTGGACCCGCGCCTCCAACACCGTCACTCTCGCCCCACACCTCAGCCAAGATGCCTCTTCCCTCCACAGCCTCATCAGCCGCCAAGCTCACCAGCCGCCGCGACCCCATCTGATCGTCCGCGGCGAACACGTCGAGCATCGCACCCGCCCCGACCGCAAGGAAAACGAGAGCCGCACCGTCGTGGACTTCGACTTCACTATTGACTTGACGCCGTATTTTCTCCCGGGTTCGGGTCGCGAGGACGAATGGCGGGAGCTGCGTGTTGTGGGGGATGCGGATGGGACGAAGGCATTTCGTGGGGGGAGGTGGCGAGCTCGCCGGGGTCCTAGGAAGAGGAGATGGCAGCGGGATTGTGAATACGGGGCTGGGGAGGGGGAGGATGTTGGGCTTGTGGCGGCGGTAGGGGATCAGGAAGAGGGAGAGGGAGAGGGAGATACTGGGTCTGGGCCGGGGTTGATGGGGTGGTGTGAGCGGTTTTGTTCTGACAGGGCGAGGGTGAAATCGTACGTTCTTTCTCTTCCTTTCTCTTCCGGAAATACCTACGCTACGATCTGGTGAGGAACGGAACAAGGGCTAATGATAAAACTCCTATAGGTTCCGCTTCGACCGCAGCATCGTCGGCTTCGACGCCACGGTGATTCGCTCCGCGTTGACCTCGCATCTGCGCACGCTGAACTACCACGGCACAGTGGTGATCTCGACCTCCCTGACGAACAAGTCCGTGACGGTATACTCGCCGCACTGGATCAATCAGCTCCGCAATACGGGCTGGGTATATTATGTATGCGTGTTGCTGCCACTGTGGCTCATGGCGTGGCCGATTATCTGGTTGCTGGAACGGCGGTACTGTGTCGTGTCGTCGGTGTGGTTCTTTGCGCGATCGGACGGACTACAACAGCAGCAGCAGCGCACGTGTGTTACGGGGCGAGATGAGGCTGCCGTGGCGCAGGACCTGGCACCGGTGGTCATGCAGGCGGCGTGGGAGCGACGGACGGATGGGAGGCTGTTGACGGAGCCAGAGATGCGGCTGCTTCGAGAGTTGCAACGCGAAGGACGCGAGCGCGGTGGGCCCATGCGGGTCGTGCAATGGGATCGCATTAGTCGCTGGGGAGTCAGTCAGACGAGGGTGTATGATTGATTCTTGTCTGGGCGTTTTATCAGCTACTCTTTCTAGTTATTTTCTGTCTATCTAGCCGACCGGGGGAGTGGTTGCACCCGGGCCGTTTCAGGCTGACTGTCATGATGATGAATGAATGAATGAATGAATGAATTCTACGGGTCTAATGAAGTCTATCAGAGAGAGAGGCAGAAAGTGAGATAACATTAATTCAAGCCTTCACCCAGACAGGTCGGCTTTCGGTCAAGAACCGTCAAGTCGGCGCAAGAGGTTTGGCAGAAGTTGGCGACAGGGATGTCCGGACCGGCGACCGGACCGGTACGAGAGTAGGCTTGGTTGATTTAGTTAATTGATCGGAGGAGGATGATGAGTTATATTGCGATACGGGATGGGCGAGATGAGGTTGGACAGAGAGAGAGAGAGAGGTGAAGGGGGTGTGACCATCTCAAGCCCTAACTTCTTCTTTCTCCGAGAAAACACCATCACCATAACCATAACCACCACCATCATCATCAACATCCTCACCACCCTTGCAATTCATTCATTCGCATTTCACCCACACCGGCAAATGTCCTCGCCCTGTGATGGGCTCGCAATCAAACTTCCGAAAGCCAAGCAACGTGGCTGATAAGCCCCCCAATCAACCCGGCTTCTTCCCCGCATGGACAAGACGGAATCAGTCTTACCTCTTATCAGCCCTAGCCTCGTTCCCCCCTACGCCTTACACCAATAAGACCGCATCCCATCCAGCTCGAAACAAATCCCTTCAGCTAAGCGATGCACCCCCCTGGTCGCCCGTCGCCCGCCAAGGAGCCAACTGATAGGGGAAGCAGGCAAGCTCGTGTGATTTCCATGCCGGTCGACCTTTATAACCGACGGGGAATTCCCTCGTTCTGGTTGTCGTCGTACGAGATCTGACTGTGAATCCGGTTTCTTTCTTTCCTTCTTTTCGCCTCTGGCAATCTCCTACCTCACTCAGTCTTTCTCTCTCCCCCCCCCTCTCTCTCCTCCTCCCTCCCCTCCTCCCCTCTCTCTCCATACCTATACCTATACCAACAAACCAAAGGATGGCTTCAGACAACCCCTCGGTCGCTCCGCCGACCTACGCGACGGACGGCGGCTCCTCCGCCGCCGACATGAAACCACGCACCCTCCAAGCAATGGTCGAAGCCGACCTCCTCGACGAACGCTACAAGAACACCCAGCGCGGGCTCAAGAACCGCCACGTTCAGATGATGGCGCTGGGCGGCACCATCGGCACGGGTCTGTTCGTCGGGTCCGGCCAGGCGCTCGCCATCGGCGGCCCCCTGTCGCTGCTCCTCGGCTACATCTTCATCTCGTGTATGGTGTATGCGCTGGTGACCGGCATCGCGGAGATCGGCGCCTACCTGCCCGTCCACGGCGGCACGATGAGTTACCACGGGTTCCGCTATGTGTCGCGCAGCATGGGTTTCGCCATGGGATACTTGTACTGGTACTCGCTGGGGATTCTGGTGCCGTATGAGATTGTCGCGGCGAGTATCGTCATCGAGTACTGGCAGTCTGGGGTGCATCTGGCGGTGTGGATTACGATTATGTTGGTGGTGATTGTGGTGTTGAATTTCCTGCCGGTGGGCGTGTATGGGGAGACCGAGTTCTGGTTTGCGGGCATTAAGATCATTACGCTGATTGGGCTGTTGATGATGTCGTTTATTCTGTTCTGGGGCGGGGGGCCGAATAGGCAGCGTCTGGGCTTTCATTATTGGAAGGATCCCGGGGTGATGAATGAGTATATCGTCTCGGGGGATGCAGGGCGCTTTGTCGGCTTGCTGCAGTGTATTGTCAAGAGTGCGATTGCGTTTATCTTCGCGCCGGAGCTGATCGTCATCAGTGGTGGCGAGATGGAGAGCCCCCGCCGCAACGTCCCCAAGGCCGCCCGCCGGTACATCTACCGGTTGGTGTTTTTCTACCTGCTGGGTGCGCTGGCCATCGGCGTGATTTGCTCGTCGGCGGATAAGCGCATCGTCAGCGGCAGTGGAGATGCGTCCTCGTCACCGTTTGTGGCCGCCATCGCCAACGCCGGCATCCCCGTGCTGGACAGCATCGTCAACGCAGCCATCCTGACCTCGGCGTGGTCGGCGGGCAACTCGTTCCTGTACATGTCGTCGCGGTCGCTGTACTCGCTGGCGGTGTCTGGCAACGCGCCCAGTTTGTTCAAGGCGTGTAACCGCTGGGGCGTGCCGTACAACGCGGTGGGGATTTCCTCGTTGTTCGCACTGCTCAGCTACCTCGCCGTCGGGAATGGCAGCTACACGGTCTTCAACTGGCTGATCAACTTCACCAACACCTCGGGTTTCATCTCGTGGATCTGCTGCAGCGTTGTCTACTTCCGGTTCAACAAGGCGTGTCAGGCGCAGGGCATCGAGAAGCCGTATAACTCCATCATGCAGCCGTATGGTATGTATGTCGGCATCACGGGGGCGTCGCTGATGCTGCTCATCAACGGGTTCACCTGCTTCTTCCCCAGCGAGTGGTCGGCGTCCAACTTCTTCACCGCGTATATCGGCATTCCGGCCTTTGTGGTGCTGTATGCCGGCCATCGCATCTTGTTCTGGAAGGATCCCTGGGCGTGGAAGCCCCAGGATGTCGATATGCAGACTGGTATTGCGGAGATTATCGCGGCGGAGAAGCCCCCCCGGCCCAGGGATACCTGGTATCGCAAGATGATGGTGATTGTCGAGTAGGGGGTTGATTGATTGATTAGTTATTGTTTAATCTGTGTGAATATTTTATCTACTTATTTATTAGTGTTGATGGACAAATTGAGCAATCAACGTGTCTTTTTCCTTTTCTTCTGCGCTGGACAGACTGGAATGAATCGACTGCTGTTTATATTATTATTATTATTATTAATATTATCAATATGATGAATCATTATCGTATCATCAGCTCTAATCTTACTAAATACAATGAAAGGATCTAGACCGAATTAATCCCCTACTTCTTCCGCACAGAAACCCACTGCAACGCCAACGCCCCCAGCGTCGCCAGACAGGACAATCCAAGTCCGACATAAAACGTCTCCCCCAGTGCGCGATTATACGCAACCAGGACCGGCGCATACAAGTTTTCAGGCACAAGACTCTTCACGCTGGTGGCTCCGCCGTCCAGAATCGCTGCAACATCAACCCCCGGCACATCCGTCAGAATGTTCGTCTTCAGCTGGTTCGTAAACACATTCTGCGCCACGGACACCATCACCGCGGCCGACAGATTCTCCGTGAAGATGACAATGGCCGTGCCGATGGGGATATCCTCGAGCGCCAGCACACACTGTGGCACCGCGAACGAGGTCTGGAGCCCGAATCCGACACCGGCTCCGAACATGACCTGGTAGCCAATCCACTCGGGGGAGCCAGAGTCGACACGCAGCGTGCTGAGGAGGCCACTGCCGATGGCCATGAAGATGACGGTGAAGTATGCAAAGGGCACGTAGTACCCGATCACCGAGGTCAGGCTGCCGCCCAGGAACGAGAAGACGACATACCCGATGACCATGGGCAGGCTCATGACGCCGGACCTGATGGGGGTGGCGCCTTTGATGGCCTGGAGCCAGATGGGCATCTAGAGAGTCAGCAGTGTCAACAGTGTCACAGGACAGAAGCCAACATACATAGTACATCATGATGAAAAACGCCGCCGTCACACACGACCCAAATAGCGCCGATCCCCAGACATTGCGATTCCCAAAGACACGCCCCGGAATAGTAGCCAGCTCCCCACTGACATACTGCACCACCGCAAAAGCCCCAAACAACACCCCCGCCAGCACCAGCAAGGCCACAATCCTGCCATCCCCCCAGGGATACACCGTGCCCCCCCACTGCAACGCCAACAACAGACAAATAATCGCCGGCAACAAACACACCGTCCCAGGAACATCCATCTGCCGCACCCTCTGCCACCACCCAACAGCCTCCTCCCCCCTCTCACCCCCCCTAAACGACCCAACAAAGAACCCCAGCACCGCCGCCGGCACCACCCCCAGCGGTAAATTGATATAGAAACACCACCGCCACGTGAGGGCGTCATTATCCGCAAACGCTCCCCCCATCAACGGCCCCGCCACCGCCGCAAACCCATACATCGCCCCCATCATCCCGATATACGCCGGCCGCTGCCGCTGCGGCACGGAATGCGCAATGAGCAGAAACGATCCATTCGTCACCCCGCCGCCGCCGATGCCGGCAATGGCGCGCCCGACAATCAGCACCGTCGACGACGGCGCCACGGCGCAGATGAGCGACCCGATTTCGAACAGCAGCAGCGCGCACAGGTAGACCCATTTCACGATGTAGAAGGTGAAGAGCTTGCCCCAGATCAGCTGGAAGGCGCAGTTGGTGAGCAGGTAGGCGCTGGCGTACCAGCCTACGTGCGAGAGGGCGTGGAATTGGTCGGTGATTTTGGGGATGGCGCTGGAGATGATGGTGTTGTCGAGCCCGACGAGGAACATGCCGAGGTTGAGGCTGAGGATTAGGAGGAGGAATTTGAGGGTTTTGGAGAAGGAGGATTGGGGTTCCATCGTGGTTGGGAGATGAGGTTGAGGGGGAGGGGAAGAGGGGGGGTTGTCGGGGTCTTTTTCCATGGTGGTTATGATTTTGAGGATAGTGAGGGTAGTGAGGTGGTCGGTGGTTTACACTGGATCATGGAGAGCCATTGAGGGACTGGATCATGCCCTCTTTATATCTGTTGTCGTTCTTCGGGGATTGTTGATGTTGATAATTTTTTTTGTACAAGATTAGGGCTAATTCGGGAATGCCAAGAAATGACTCATGTTCACTCACGATGAGATGCGATGAAGATCTTCATCAGAAGAATGCAGATAATTGCAGGCATTCCAGGCCCACAGCATATGCTAAGCTATTGTTTATTTTGATCTGACAATTTGGCATCTGGTCCAATATCTACTCGTACCATCGCATGCGGACAGCCAATGCAGGCCAACTGCGACAGAGTTTATTTTCATTTGTTATTATTGGTCGATGGAGAATGCAGTGAATAATACGAGAAATAATAATGGTAATAATCCAGACTAGGCAGATTAGGCGCCAGGGCTCGTATTCTGCAGCGGACTGCAGATCCTCAGACTATTTAAGCCTCGCCATCTCATCTCCCCACCATCTGACGTCTGACATATATTCATCTCCACTCCAAATCACCCAAACACACCACGATGGATATCATTCCGTCACTGGAGCCAAAGCTCCTCATTCGACTGCGTCATGGGGATCTGGCCCAGCACTTCCAGAGCCTCATCCGCGACCATCACGTGGACAGCATCAACAACCAGATATCGCATCTCATCCATACCGAGTCACTTCCAGCGACAGTCTACGCCATCTGGCTCCCCATCGCCCTGCGAGATGCACCGCATCTGCTAGCTACAGCATTAACCGACCTCGAATCACACGGAATTCGCCTGGCTGCCATCTCTGCCATCTCCCGCAGTTTCCGCAGCCCGAAATGGCGATCTACGTGGAAAACTCTCGGCGAGGCAGAGGGCATCATCGCATTACTCACGCAGTTGTCCATCACAGACGTCCGCGCAGTGCTGACAGCCCTCGGACGGTGTAGAAACCATACCCCCCGAGAGGAAATCGCCGCCTGCATGGAAGGTCTGGTCGTTCTCCTCGAGCAGCAGGACGATACGCGTCGTCCCCTGGCTCAGCACACCGACCTGCTACTGCCTCTGTGCAGCGCTGCATTCGTAGAAACCAGACTTAAATCGATCTCAGACTCCCCCGAGACAAAGGTGCTCGTGCGACGGCTCGCACCGCATCAAGTACCCCTGCTACGGCGAGTCGCCTTAGAAGCCGTCGACGTCCCGCGCCACCTGCGCGAGACAGTCGTGCGCACCGCCAGGACGTATCTTGTTCGCTCGCGTGACCCGTATACTCCCATCCATGCCACTGCGGAGATCACAGACCCCGGCATCGCGTTCTGCATCGACTTCTTCCGCGGCGTATCGGCGGATAAACGCCGCGATGACACGGTGAAGTTCTGGGTAAATCCGTATATCAAAGAGGTCCACCGGCTGGTAACCAACCGGAGGACATGTTTCGACCAGATCTTGCCGCTGCTGAAGGCCGCAGT
Source organism: Aspergillus nanangensis (assembly GCA_015844325.1). NCBI lineage: Eukaryota > Fungi > Ascomycota > Eurotiomycetes > Eurotiales > Aspergillaceae > Aspergillus > Aspergillus nanangensis. The sequence goes on along the minus strand of VCAU01000001.1, from coordinate 66,164 downwards.
CCCCCAGGCGGTGCAGTTTTCCCCATCCACGAGCTTGTCGATTAACCTGGTCAGGGATGTTCTCCGGTATTGGTCTTTGGCTTTCTACGGACGGGCAGGCGATCCGCACGAATCGGTGACGCAGCTGACCTTGTCGAAGAACCACCCCTCGAGGCCGAGTCCCAGCCATCGCGAGGAATTGCAACGACTGGTGGTTGAGATCCTGCGAGATCATCCGGACGAACGTCTTAAGGTTAAACGCACAGGGACCGGCAAAGCCCCAGGTCCAGCCACAGCCACAGGGCCAGGAACGCCGCAGCAACAACAACCAGACATGTTCCTCTTTGTGCGCGATCTGTTACTGGAGGTCGCACCACTCGCTCGTCTCCCCTTACTGCGTCTGCTCTGCGCACATAACAAGTTCCTAGCCTACGATCTTACCTCCTCGGTGCCTTCTACGCGGGAAAGAAACCTCGTCCCCGTGTGGCAGTTCAAGGTCCATCGAATTCTCCCCGCGGAACACAGCAAGACGCTGTTCATGCGCAGCTCGGCCATTTACGACCATGCTGAATTCATTCCCGCACCTGATATTACGCCCCCAAACTTTGCCGGGCTCTGCTGGGTGGATCAGTGCAAACTGAAGGTGCGCTGGGACTGTGTCGCTGCCGGCGACATGTCTGTCACACACAGAGGTATGTTGTTTGTCGTTGCCGTCGTGGTTGGGTGGTCACTTGTTCTCTGCTAACAGGATCAGTTCTGGCCGAGTTCCGCACGCGTGCGCAGAGAAGCCGTGATGCAGCGACGAGGGCTGTATACGCTGGAGCTGCCATTATTTCCGCTCGGGAAACGTTGTCGCTCGATATCCTCCATGATACGCTGCGGTGGACGAGGCGGTTTATCCAGGATCCGGTGCGTGGCCATCCAATATCCAACTGCTGCATTTCTTGCTCTGATACCCGCTAACAGAAACACAGGGCGTGTTCCCCGATCTGCTGAAGATAATGCTCTCTCCAGAAATGGCCTGCCTAGTGTCGTGCGTGAAAGTCCCAGCATCGCGACAGCCCTCGTCTCTGGACGCACTATCAATCGCGGTGCAACAGTCGCACGCAATTCTAGACACCATCCGAGATCTGATCCTGCAGTATTTCAAGGAGCCCGGAGCATCAGACAAAGCCACAATGCACATCCCCGAATTCATCCCCTCGTTGGTCTACCATCGCATGATCAAGACCACCAAAGCCGATCTCGGAACATCCAAACAGCTCGCTGATATCCTCCTGCAGCCGCTGATCCCCGTGATCATGACCTACGAGCACGTAGGCCTCAACGAAGCCGAGGTCAAGATTCAGTGGCCCACCGTCCGGGGAATCCTGCAGCGCCTCGCCTGCCCTGACCGGCTCTCCGACGAGGTGCTCGCCTTCGTGGACCAGGTAGCCCAGCAGCGCGACCAACTCATCCAGTCTGAGCGCCAGACCCTCTGTCCGGACGTCCTATCGTTGGACCCTGCATGGCCGCGCGGTCTCCCGATCCAGGACCTCCTGCCCAGCGTGAAATGGGCATTGCACGCAATGCGCCGCCCCCACGCCGCACCGTTCGTGACAGCCAGGATCCGGGATATCGTGTTTGCGCCGGAGGCCATCGCGCTCAGCCCGCCGCCGCACAACGAGGACCCAATCCGGCAATGGTTCATCGATGATCTGCTGTTTGCCATCCAGGCGTACACGGGCTGGGGCCATGTCCGCGGTGTCGTGCGTCGTCTGCGCGAGATCTGGGATCATTATGCATCGATGCTGGCGCCGTTCCCTGATCATTACCGCACTTTTCAGCGGTGGTTCTCGCTGAGGATCGTCGGGTTCAATCGTCGCGTGCAGAGGGGGATGCGCTTTGTGCGCCCGCATGAACCTCCCACGGCTACCTATCTGGTCGACCCGATCATGCCGGAGGAGGTGATTGAGTGGCATCCCCGGCCGGCGCTGGTTGATGAGCTGAAGGAAATTCCCATTATTGTGTTGTATTGTCGGGCGTATGTGAGGATGCTGCCGTGGCCGGCGTTCAAGCGTAACGAAACCAAAGTTGGTCCCCTGGGGTCTTGGCCGTTCCCTGGGTTTGTTGGGACTTGTGTGCGCAGTCTTGCGCTGGAGTCGCGTGATGCGATTGGGCTGTCGGCTCTGCTGATGCTGGAGACGTTCACTAAGAAACGCCTCCTGCCTGGCGCATTCCCCGAGCAGCATCTGCGATACCCCCCAATGTACCTCGAGGGGCACTTCGTCAACCTCGTGAATCAGGATCCTCCGCAGCTGCTACGCTCCGTGCCCCAGGTCCTGAAGCATTTCATGTCGACGATCCCCGCGGGGCTGCTACGGGAGTTATGCTCGGGTCTTCTCGACACACTGGCTGCCATGGACGCTGCTGATCCCATCCATTCCTCTCTTCTGCGATGCACCGTCCACCTGATCAAGCTGCTGTCCGACAGCCACAAGCCAGACTACGCCGTGGACATCGTCCTGCGCTTCCTACAAGACTTCCCCAATGAATCATCCTACCACCGCCATCTGAAACTGTCGCTCCTCGGCGACAGACTCAGCCCAGCCCAAGCCCACGGCTTCATCCAGCAGATCGCAAGGATCGTCTCGACCGGCTCCAAGATCTCAACCGCGAAACAGCTGGCGCAGCTCGTCCATCAGGTCCGCTTCCTGTCGCCAGCAGCAGCCCGCCACATCTTGCACGACCTCGTCACCTCGACCACGCACATCGACGCCCGCGTTGACGCCGTCGCCTCCATCTTCACCCTCCTGCGCCGAAACACCCCCCAAACCGGGACCTACAAGCTACTCAAACACCTCTCCCTGCTGGCCGCTTGCCCCAGCGAACGCGAACACGCCACCGAGCAGGACTGGGCCGCCGCCGAAGCAGACAGCACTGTTTCCCTCCCGTCGATATCGCCCCCCACCGACCGCCCCCTGCTCGAGCTCTTCGTCCACAAAGCCGCCGCCAAAGTCCCCGACCCGGACAAGCGCTCCTACCTAACCGACATCCTCCTCCCCCTGCTCGCCGAGTCCACCTCCCAACACGCCCGCTGGATGCGCATCTTCCTCTCCCGCCTGAACCTCCCCGACACCGATACCGACATGCACTCCTCCTTCCCCTTCGGCGCCTTCGACCCCGTCCTCGTCGACTCCATCCTCGCCGCCTGGGGGAACTACCTCCCCGCATCGTTCCTTGCCCTGCAGCGCGCCCTCAGCCTCAGCTACATCCACCACCGGTATCTGCAGCGCATCACCGCCGCGCTGGCCCACCAGAACGTCGAGTTCCGCCAGACAGACGCCGGCACCCACTGGGCTGAGTGTCTGCATATCTACCAGGAGACGTACCCGTTTGGGCGGCTGCATATGGCTCTCAATCGCGGTTTGGCGGATCGGCTGCCGGATGGGTTGACGGTTGAGGCGCTGTGCGAGGAGTTTCGGCTGCGCGCGGCGACTGTGGCCCGTCATCCGATTGCGTATGATCCGAAGACGAGGCGGTTTAGGGCGTCAGCGAAGCCGTTGCTGGAGGGGATGTATCGCATGGTGAGGTCCCGGGGACGGGGGCAGGGGGCGAATCGGGTTCAGCATTATCGGCTGGTGCAGAGGACGTTGGAGATGGTGGTGCAGGATATTGAGACGCTTCATGCTGGGGGATTACCGTCTATGGGGTCTGTAGAGGAGAAGGAGGAGGAGAAAGAGCAAGAGGAAGAGGATCCCGTGGTTCTCCCGTCGACGATGGAGTTGCAGGTCTTGCTTCTGCTGCCGGAGGAGGGGGATATCAAGGGGGAGGAGGAGGAGGACGATCCGGTGGGTGAGTTTGCCCGCCGGATGTTGCAGCTCGTTACTGTCTGTGTCGGAGACCCGGTGTGTCTGCTGGAATGGGAGGCTCTGCGTCCGGCGCTGGAAAGAGTGCAGGTCGATCATCTGGCAAAGTGTGCGGTCTTGCTGGGGGATGTGGGCGAGGGGGAGGCAGGGTTGGATGCGTGTCTTAGAGTGCGGTTGGCGCTGGTCTTGTTGACTAGAATGGAGAAGGAGGCCATCTTGCTCGATGGAGAGGTCCATGAGATGGTGCAGCGGTGGAAGCGTAGCGAGAATGACTTTATTCGTCGCAAAGGATGGGCGGTGGATGGGGAGTATTGATCATTATTGATATTGATCATATGATGTGATGATGATCATGATAACGACTATGTTTTGCCTTGTCTATTCAATATCCAGTCTGATCTTTGATTGTCTGTAGACTGTAAGCCCTGAGTTGAAGAGACGCATTCTCTTCTTTACATCCACCAGAAGTACTTCATATTCCATATATCGTGGACATATTTCACTCCTGCCCCACTATTGCTCCATGAATATAAACCCAATCAAGGGACACAGCCTGTTGCAATGGCGAATACCTAATCTAATTGAAGCTGCTCCACCAGACCCATCGCTCATCTGCATCCTGCCGATCGTCATCTCGTTGCCCACAGCCTCCACTCCCTCTTCCCAGTTCAACAAAGGGAGAGAAACAAGCTTTCAACCTACTCCAGCCCAAGTAATTCAGCACTGGATGATAGACAGCAGTGCCCCCCGTCGATCAAGGGGGTCGTCAACTGGGGGTTACCGCCGAATAACAATGCCCGACTGCCGCCAGACGAATTTGCAACGCCAACTGGGGCCAGGAATTCGGCCCCCTGCAGCTAAGCATCTTAGCGTGGTCTATCGGCGGCTGAGGATGAGGCTGATCGTGGGCGCCGCAGAAATCGATTTAACCCAACGGCCCGCCCCAGGATGCGTTCAATCAACTCATTCTCTCTGCAGCGGTGGCAGCTGATGACACCGACCTCGCGATGTCTTCGAATCCACCACCATCGAGCGACGAGCCGCTGCTGACCCCTGGCCATGAGCTCGATCGGACCGTGCCGCCGTCACCACTGTCGCAGGAGACACGTTCCGTGTCTTCCGCCGACTCGACGACCGAACAGAAGAAGAAAGCCCTGACCCCTCGGCGGCGCTGGATCCCCCTGGCTTTGCGACGGGGGCTGTTTGTGGCGCTGGCGCTGCTCTTCGTGGCGTTCTTTGTCGTCGTCGAGGTGCTGTTCCAATACTCAAACCGCAACGATGGACTAAGCACCAACAGCTCCACGAACCATTACCTCTGGACCTATGGGCCTACCGCCGGTGAGAGGCAGTTCCGTATCCCTCCGCACTTGGAGCCAGCACTAACCACAGCCTGCTAGTCTTCATCCTCATCTCGGCCGTCTGGGGCCAGATCGAATACCGCACGAAGCAGCTGATGCCATGGGCGGCGCTGACTGCGACGGCCGAAACCCCGCGCAAGTCGATCCTACTCGACTACATTTCCTGGTGGAATGTGATTGCGCTGTTCAAGGCCAGCCGGGCGCGCCACTGGCCCGTCGTGATTGTCATCCTAGGCTCGCTGATGCTGCAGCTGATGACCGTGGCGTCGACCGGCCTGCTGACGCTGGAGCGCGTGAAACTTGACCATGTCGACACGACTCCCCTGGCGCAGGCGGTGTTTGACGCGACGAGCTTTAGCCCGCACAATGCGGACGGCCGCTCGGCCTTTACCACCGTGGGCATCGGGTGGTTGGATCTGGCGTACCCCCCCGGCACGAGTGCAGAACATGCCTTCCAGCCGTTCAACGTCTCGCAGAACGTGCAGACCAGCCCGGACTCGCTCATCCGCGCCGACGTCGACGTCTTCACGCCACAGATGGACTGCGAATGGGGGAATGTCGTGCAGAATGCGACCTTCTGCGCAGACCGGGCCTGCGTCACCACCAGCATGGAGCTGACCATCACCGCCGACTCGTGTCGGGGCGCCTATTTGGCGACGCTGCACAACGACCAAGCCGCTGCACGCGGGTACTTTGGCGACGTGCAGCAGCTGGCGTGCAATGACACGGCGGCGGGGGAAGACGCTGACCGGCTCATGTTCATCACGGCGCACTGGGTTGACACGGAGAAAACCGACCAACTCCAGACGCTGTCGTGTCGGCCCAAGTACACCATGTCGCGCCAGCTGGTCACCATCGACACCGCCGGCCAGGCCAAAGACTTCCAGCCGTCGTTGGAGTCGTCCACGCCGCCGGCAAAACTGGCCACGCAGAATCAGTCGTCGCTGGCGGCGATGGACCTGTCGGCCGGCGTTCTCAGCGGTATCGACCAGTCCAGCGCGCCGTTCCTCATGCTCTCCAACCCCAAGACCCAGGATATGCAGGGCGGCCACTTCGGCGCGTTTTTCCACGTGGCCAATCTGACGTTCCCCCACAGCGGTAACGAGTGGCTGGACCGGGATATCATGGAGGAGGGCGTGCAGCGCACGTTCAAGGCGCTGATGGTGCAGACAGCGCGCCAGGAGCTGATGCGGCCCGTCTCCCAGCCGCTCGTGGGCTTTCTCTCCGCCAGCCGGGACCGTCTCATCGTGCGGGAGCTGTCTGTGCGTCTGATGGAGGCGTCCCTGGTCGTCCTCGTCGTCATCTGCGCGGGTATGTGGTTCCTGCGGCCGGTGTATTGCACCCCGCGAGACCCCGGCAGCATCCTCGGCCAAATCATCGTGCTCGACCGCAGTCCCGAGCTGGCGCAGACTGTCGCCGGCATCACGACGCAGACGAAACTGGTTCAGGCCACGCAGGGCAAGCTGTACAAGGGCGGCATGGTGCAGGGTCTCCACGACACCCCGGTCTGGAGCATTAACGAGCTCCCCTCGTTGGGCGACAAGAACGAACAGCCGCCGGAAGTGGAACACAAGAAGGAGAAGAAGAAGACGAAGAAGAAGCAGAAAAACGAGGCCCAGAAACCCCCCGGTTGGTGGCAGCCATGGACCTTCAACCGCTTCGGTCGAACCCTGGCCTTGGCCAGCCCCCTGCTGCTGATCATCGGGCTAGAACTGGTCTACCAGCTGTCCCATCGCTGGGATGGACTGGGCGCCGTCGGTGCCAACGAGTATCTCGAATACACCTGGGTGTATCTGCCGGCGGCGCTGATGATGGCCGTGCGCATCGTCTACGAGGGCATCTTCTCCAGCGCCAAGGTGGTCCAGCCGTATCTGCACCTGCGTCGCGGCGCCCGGATCGAGGACGACGCCATCACCGACAACGCGCAGGCCAAGCTGGCCGTGCAGTCCGTCTTTACGGCGTTGACTGGCAACTTCGGCGTCGCGCCGGCCGCTCTGGCGACGCTTGTCGCGCCACTGCTGACCATCGTGGCCAGCGGGTTGTACTCTGCGGAGGATATCCAGGCTGCCCGGAACACGCGTATCGAGCGCGCTGACCTATTCAACACCGCAATCGCGGACGCGCCCAGCGTCCTCGATACGGCTGTTGCGAGCCTTCTCGGCGGGCTGATTGTCACCTCTGGCGTGGCTTATCCCCGGTGGACCTACGATGAGCTTGCGCTGTCGGCGCTGCGGCCAGCAACGCTGTTCAACACCGAGGACAACGTGGCGATCAATGAGTCCAGCATCGCCGTCTCGTCGAACAACACCTCCTCTTCCCCCTCGTCAGGTGCTTCAGCGTCATCCTCATCTTCTTCCACAGATATCTCCTCCTCCTCCACCAACAACACCAGCTTCCTACAGCTACAAGCCCCCGCCCTACGCGCCACCCTCCACTGCACCCCCGTACCCCCCAGCGCCAACCTAACCCTCCAAACCACCACCGACGACATCATGCAGCTGGCCATGAACCTCGACCCTCGCTGCACCGTCAGCGACCGCACCCGCCAGGCCGCCTATCTCCCCGGCCACGCCTCGGTGGGCCACTCCTTCGGCATGCTGCAGGGCATCGGCGAGAACGGCAGCCCCTGCGACGACACCTTCGTCGCCTTTGGCTACCTGCCCGACGCGCACAGCCTCGCCCAGGTACACGCCTACACCTGCTTTACCTCCATCGACCTGCTCTCCGCCGACACTACCTTCCTACTGCCGAACTATACCATCGCCAGTGCTGTCCCGGACGAATCGACTTCGTCTCGTGCTATCCCCCGCTACCGCACGTTCTACGACACGGCGACATTCCTGCCTACTCGCAATGACTCCTCCGCCGGGTATGACTCGCTCTTCACGGCTGTGACGACGAACCGCGGGGTTGAAGAGTCAGACCTCGTGCACAACCCGGATAAAGTCTTAACAACAGTGGAGCATATCTACCGCCAGCTGATGGCACAGAGCTTGTCGGCGCAGGCCCGCGTGTCTTTGAACAGTACTACTACTACCCCGGATAATACTACCACCCGTCCGTCTGGGGTCGACACCCTCCCCGTCACGCTAAAGGGCACCTTCGTCGACCCCAACGTCACGCGCCTGAAACAGAGCGCCGTGTCCTCGCGCATCCTCGAGGGCGTGCTGGCCGTGATGTGGCTGTCCTGTGTGGTGTCGTTCCACTTCCTGCGTACCCGCGACCTGCTCCCGTTGAATCCGTGTAGCATTGCCGGCGCGGTGTCGTATCTGGCGCGCTCACAGCTTGTGGGCGAGGGGATCGTCCCGGCTGGGGCGGAGACGCAGCGCAAGGCGGATCTGTTGAGGGATTCGAGGCTGAAGGGGCTGATGTTGAGTTTGGGGTGGTGGGGGGATGGGCAAGGAGGAGGGGGGGGGGAGGAGGAGGAGGAGAGAGGTGGTATGGGGTGGATGTTGGGAAGGCGGATTAGAATATTACATGCATTAGATTAGGTAGATATAGAGACATTTATATATATTGATTCCCCGAGATAATAATGACATATAGTACAGTCTAGATAGATACATATTACATATATAAGTGCAGTACACGAACCCCCCCTCCTCTCCCTGATTAACCTCATCTCACGATATAAAACCCATTCACCCCAACCCCCCGATCCCTCACCTCCGCCGCCCCAGACCTCACCCCCAGCCAATGCAGCGGCACATTCTCGACCATCTTCTGCCCGCGAGCACGGGCATTCCCCACCCCCTCCTTCGTGCGATCCACCCAACCCCTCTCCTGTGCATCGACCCCCCTCTCCGGCGCCCACGCCCCGTGCTCTAGAATCCCCTGCGTGCAGGTAAAATCCATCGAGTCGGCGAGCATGGCCGCCTCCGCGGCGGTCTCCCGCGCGGCCATCAGCTCCTTCTCCGTGCGGCCAGACGCGGCCGGCACGTCGGGACGCAGAAAGCCCATGACGCGGACGTGGACTTTGGTCTGCGGGGGTAGGGCGGTGTCGTCCAGGAAGCGTAGGGCGGTGACCTTGCGGACGGACTGGGAGATGTTGATGCGGGCTTGTTGCGAGGGGTCGATGTTGCGGACGGAGATTATGGCAGGGGTCCATGGGGAGGGGGATGGCGATTGGGATTTGGATTTGGATTGGGAGTTGGGGGTGTCTTGCGCGGCGCGAGACGGGCTTTTGCTCAGGTCGAAGCGCGCCCAGCCGAAGAAGAACCCGTGCAGCTGGTCGGGGATTGTGTCGGGGACGCGGCTGAGGGTGGTGCGCGGGCTGGCGAGATCGGTTCGCGCTTTGAAGTCCATTGGGAAGGGCGGTTGGGGGCCCTGGTCTAGGTCGGGGGGGTTGGGGATCTGGCGAGATGGATTGTTCGGGTTGTTGGCGTTCTCTTGCTCTCCACCACCGATGCGATTGGCAAGACCGCTCATGGAGAATGCCGTCCCAGCGGCGGTCTGCTGCACCAGGCCGGGTTTAATGACGTCGACTTTCGCCTGCACCACCTGGGTGACGGGGGCGAGCACGGTGCGGGCGGCGCTCTGCGCATACATGCTCAGCACCATCGCGCCGGCTTCGAGGGGCAGCGTGCTCAGACTAGCGCCGCGCAGGGAACTCGGACTGATGGAGGTGGAAAGCACGCGGAACACAGGGCTGGCGCATAGTTTCTTCTTCTTGGCCCCCTGGCACAGGATCAGCTGGAAGTAGCCGTCGCCGGCCTCGACGGGGATCCTGGCGACGATGGTCTCGCGCAGACGATGGTCGCGAAGACGACCGGACGCCTTCTTCTGGAACTTGGCGATGTCCCGTTGCCAGGCCCGCTCGTCTGGGGGGTTCACCTGGGCTGCGCGCAGGGCTAGCGACGGGGTCACGTCGAGCCAGTCGTCGGTAAGATGCAGCAGGGCTTTGGCTCGCATGCCGGTCTTGCCGGTCCATCCTTTGCTTTGGAGCCAGAGCGTGCGGTCGGGTGGGAGTGGGGTGTCGGAGAAGACGGACACGGTGACGGAGGTTGTGCTGCCCCGGTAGAAGACGACGCCGTGCGAATGGCGCAGGATTGTGTAGTGGCGGTTCGACTCGGTGGGATGGGCGATGAGGCCGCCGAGGAAGTGGCGTGCTTCCCCGTAGGCTCTCTGCACCGTCGACGGGCCTGCCGCGGGGGGTGGAACACCCGAGGAGGATGCCGGGCGGATATCGGTTGCTGCTCGCTGGACTGGAGGGTAGGGAGAGTGTGGGATGGACGAGTATGGAGGGAGGGTTTCGGCGGAGGGTGTCGTTCTCAGTATAGGCCGTGGCGAGAGATATTGCGGAGATGGGGCTACAGATCGTGCGTGTGTGACACCGCGCAGGGTGGGAGCATCTGTATACACGGGCGAGGGGACGGGCTTCCGTCGAATTTGGAAATCAGAGGCCATGGCATCGTGTTGTTTGCGGCATTGATTGAAGCTGTTGAAGCTTGTTGAAGCTGTTCGTGATGAGATCAACGCCCGATTAGGGGTGGATAAATCGGGCTTAGTCAGCCATACTGACAGCTGCCATTGGCCAATCACAGAGTCGATGATGTCGATCTGCCGAGACATCTGCTGAGTCATACAGCACAGCGGACTGCATAATTCGGCTGAGTAAGATGCACATGCCGAATGCGGTAATGCGTCATGAATGCTTGGATGAACTGATCACATCAAACTAACTCGTAACATCTTAAATAGCGAAGGATCTACCCTTTTCCGACTAATTATAGTATCTACTGCTGGCTCTATATTATCCCCCCCCTAAATAGACCCCTTCAACAAAGGAGTCACCTCATCCACCGTCCCCAGCCCAGCCATGCGTCCATGCTCGCTCTGCTTCAACACCCCAAACATGACTTTCAAATCCTTCAACTCCTCAGGAATATTCTCTCGTCCGCCCAGGGATCCCTTCGCCGCCAGTTCCCGCAGCCGGGTACTGCCCGCTGTCGTACAGAGTGTCTGAAAAACACCGCCCGTATTGGCCGAGATGCCATTTCGCATCAACGCAAACCCTCCCGCGAGGGCAAACACAGCCGCCAGCAGCAGTGACAGGAAGTAAGGCACGATCAGACGTACGGGATGCTGGAAGGCGTATACATTGACATTGATCGTTTTTGTAACCACCGTCCGAACCGTGGTTTGCTTCACCGTCAGCATGGAGATGGTGATGTTCTGCAACAGACTCTGTAGGGAATCTGTCGAGATGTCAAATTTGGGCTTCGTCACGGGGCCCGAATACAGATTCGAGAGGTTGATGATCGTGTTTGCCGTCTCTTGGCTATGCATAACTGGGGGGATGGTCAGCAGGGGTGGGCAACGAAACACTGTCCCGTTTTAAAAGAGAGAAACGCACTGAACATATCAATGTAGCCCTCCAAGGCAACCGCAAGCGAGTCCTGGATCCCGGCTAGGTTGGCTCGAGTGTATGCTTCTACGACCAGATTGCCCATGTCGCTCACCGTGGTGGCATCGATCACGGGGTCCAAGGTGTTCGGGTCCACTGCATTATCCCAGTAGATGTATGTTGCATTCAGCGGATGCAGGGCCTTCACCTTCGAGTCAACGGTCTGCTGCCCGTTGGAGTAGGTGATATTCAACGCATACGATGACTCGTACGCGATACAGCTGAGATTCTGGTAGCTCGCACTCTTCCCTTCGCCCTGCTGCCACCGGAGATGAAAGTTGAATAAGGGGTTGCTCTGGTTGACGCGCAGGGCGTAGTCCGGATATGCCAGGTATATGTATGGGATTCCCGTGGTAGCCTGGGGATATGTCTTGTTGACCCAGCTGAACAACTCCGGCTCGTCCTCGTCCGTACACTTCCAGCTAGGGCCGATGATGTCGATCGCGTACGTACAATTCTGGCCACAGGGAGAGGTCGACGTCAGATAGTTGCCCCCGATGATGACCTGTTTGGCGATGCGGTTGACCTGCACGGTAGGGCCACTGCGGTTGGTGTCAGCTGTGATGAGTCCCACTACCGAGGATAACTTCTAGATCAGACGGGGTCCCCTTACCTATACGCATCAAATGCGTCCGGCTGCCAAAACGCATTCTCCCACATGGACTCTCGCGTGCCGTTTCCAAAAAAGCTCGGGTCAAACGATGGGACTGTCGCGTTCGCCTTGACCATGCGCGTCCGGGGCTCCACGGTCATAGAACCCGGTGGGAATATCATGGCGATCGGGATGCACCAGCAGAACAACGCACAGAGGAAGGGCAGCGGGGACTGGAACAGCAGTCTCGCGCTGCCCAGATACAGTGGGTTTGATAGAATGGACGACAGGGAGTCGATGTCGTCAATGCGCATCGCCCGCACGCGGAGGTCCTTCCACAACAGTTGGGCAAAGGCGATGCCCACGGCGCTCGCGAGGCATAGTCGAAACGCATTCACCAGGACAAATGAGAGTGCGGTCACGTACGCCTGGTTGATTTTCTTGTCGACGTCCTGTTCATTCAGCCAGTAGAAGATGCCGAGATGGATCCCGGCGATTACGGCAGCTGAAACAGGAGATAATCAGCATGTCTTTGCATTGCAAGACTAGTCGGGACACTCACCCAGCAAAAAGCCCGTCACGATCCCACTGGGGGTGATCCAGCCGATGGTCCACTTGGATGAAGGGGTCTTCTGTTCACTGTCCAGGTACTGAACTTGGGGGTCTGGCTTGAAGGGGTCATTCCCTCGTGTGTCATCGGACACTTCCTCCTGCCCCGTCAGGCTGTAGTGGTGGTCGGTGAGCATGTCGAGATATCAGGCAGCCAGCACCAGCTAAGCACCGCAGGACAAGAAAAACACACTTATTGCGGGCCGAGCCGATTGCAGAAGCTCAACCATGGAACCAACTTGCTGCACGTCTGTGTCGGTATTTATGAGATTGTGATGGTGACCCGCCGAGAGCCTCGCAGGATTCAACGCTAGGGGACCGTGCAGAAAGCCTCCATCTCGACCTGCAAAACAGCAACCATGCTCTCGGTAGGTCATCTCTGTTGAGAAACCTCTGTCCGAAAATCAGCCGCATGGACGACCAACAAGGCTCTATCTTTGGCCTCGAGCTCATGCGCTAAGACGCAGGGGATGGATTCCTTGGTCTCAATTCGCGCCAATCACTAGCGGCCGCCCCCAGTAGCTGTGCCCCTAGCCCTGGCGATCTTGACTCAAAACAGTTGGTCTCATTCACTTCATGAACAGGCAGCCAGAGGATCAATGTTGGTGGCGTTCCCTAAGCCTCACCACCCCCATGCATCGGCCCATCTCGGCGTTGCCAACACAGCACAAGCAATTCATCATGTCCAATGGCTCGTCACATATATGCTCGCTCGTCTTGCAGGTGGAGTCGATCCACGTCAGCTTGGAGGAGATTCGGTAGTTACTCCGTGGTCTGAAGACACTAACTAGGGCGAGGGGGGGAGACTATCTATCTGTTGGGTATTTATCAGCAGAAACAATGACGATTTCTCATCACTCTATCAATTTCATCAACTGCATCTATGTACAAGTAACTAACTGCTAGTCCTCGGCGGCCATTTGACCCTCCGCTCCGCACGAACATACAGATTGTTCGGCCTAATCAACTGAAACATCGGATCATATTCAATCGCCCCGTCCCCCTCCCGCGAGAACTTATAGCGATAGATCAGTTTGGGTAGGAATACCTTGACTTCCTGAAGCGCAAAATTGAACCCAATACACATCCTTGGCCCCATAGCGAACGGGATGTACGCCGCCTTGTGTCTGTTCTTCACCTTGTCGGTGTCCCACCTGTCTGGATCAAACCTGGCCGGGTTATCCCAAAGGTCCTGGTGGTTGTGGATGTGATGAAGAGCCGGGATGACAACGGAGCCTTTGGGGAGTTTGTAACCCCCCGGAAGAATCAGGTCCACCTTTGCAGTGCGCCCTGGTTGGAACGAGGGGTTATGGCGACGCTGCGTCTCCTTGATGTACTTGTCGAGGAAGGGGAGTCGGTCGGTGAAGTCGGCAGTGATCTGGGTATTCTCGTCGAACCCATTGTCGACGAGCTCTTGTAGGAGCCGAGCCTGCATCCCGTCATATGCGCAAAGACCGTAGATCAGCCATGAGAGCAGGGAACTGGTCGTGGTGAATCCAGCGCCCGTGGCGACAACAAGTGCCCATACTAAGCTGGACTTGGGCAGCTTTTCACCCTGGTTGTCCGTGGCGCGGATGGCGTAATCTTTGTACGGGGGTTTTGTCAGTCCAGCCTCCCTAGTATATATTTTATCTGAATTTGGAGTGGGAGAACCTACCAACCATGTTGGTTGCCTTCAAGGCAGCGTCTTGTAAAGGGAGATCGTCCACGCCTCCACGGGATGCGTTCTGGATTGATTCCTGGACCATCTCCTCGATGCGTGCTCGAAGCGACTTCAGACGCTTGGGGTCCCCGAAAGGTAACGCACTGTACCAGTTCCCTTTCGACGTCACCTTCTTGTTCAATGAGAGCACTTCGGCAATGGAAGATACCATCTCGTGTACTGGGGCATCCAACGAGGTGAAATGTTCAAAATCTAATCCCAGGGTGAGTTTGCCAACCGCCTGGGACCCCAATTTCAACATATACTGGTACACGTTCCACGCCTCTGCCTGCTCATCCAATTGGTCGAACACCTTGAACGAGTCCTCAACCGTCCGCTGCATAGTTGGCGCGTAGTGTCGCACAGCTTTGGGCCCTAATGCCGGAGGGAGGAATTTGTGCGCCACTCTCCACTCGGCGGTGTCTGTGTCCCCCAGAAAAATACCAGCGGCCGGGGTTTTAAGTGCAGAAAGCGGATGAGATTGGTTGATCTCCTTCGTGAAGAAGTCGGACTCGGCGAACACAATCGCGGAGATATCGGGATCGTTGGTTTGGTAGGTGACACGGCCTAGGTTGTTGGTCTTGATGATGGGTCCATACTTCTCGAAGAGCCGTTGGTGGTTTCCCAGATGGTCCGGATACACTTCGAAGAATGTGCCAACGACAGGCAGGTTGTTGGGACAGGGAGGGTCTCGAACAGCGTGTCCGTCGATGGTCACAGGCACTGGCCCGGTTACTTTGGCAATCTCTGAGACGTCGGTGAGAAAGGTGTCCTCGAATTGGAAGCCGATGCCTTTCATTCAGCAGTCGTCAGCAGACACCCAGGATAGCACCAGTTCAGGTTATATCTCTACCTACCTCCCGGCGCCACGATGGCAAAGTGGGCGGCGATAACGTATCTTAACGCCTCAATGGTCTGAGAGGTATCGATCTCGATGACTTTGGAAGTCGAGACATTCTCGCCAAGCAGATGGAATGTTTGCAAAGGCATATTGCGCCTGTGGGAGATGGTGGGACAATGGTAAACGATGAACAACCTACCATAGTGGATGAATGGGAATACTATTTATAAAGAGGCCCTGTTCGAAAGAAAAAAAAAATACACATATGGTGTTGATCATCTTCACTACGTAACCGGTGGCATCGGCATTCTCCCAGTTGGGAAATTCTTCCACGGTATATTTTCCCGATTCGGCAAGGATCCTTGGCACTTCGGCTTGCCGGTGGGTAGAGACATTTCCTCCTCGGTTGCTTTTGGATGAGATCCTCTGACTGGCTCCAAGACAATGTCGATTGAATGAAGAGTTTTTTCCCCCTTTCTCGGCTTTGCACGGGATGCGGATAAAGTGGCTCTCTTTCATGCCTTCCTCGGGATGATAGAAATCCGAAGCTGGTTCTATTGCTGGCTTACTACAATATAAACACATGGCCGTAATCCCCCAGTAACCTCGAAGCAATTAAAGGCCACCGTTTTCACATTATTCCGTCTAGGAGTAACTTTCCACCCCTTTCTCTCTATCGACTAAGCCCAGCATGGCAGCCGTCCCAGAATATACCACGGAGGACATCGCCGCACATAACAGCAAAGGCGACCTGTGGATTGCCGTCCATGGAAAGGGTAAATATCCATGTAACTTTCTCATTTCGTCCGTTTCTAACCCACCGACCAGTCTACGATGTGACGTCCTACGTGCGAGATCACCCAGGCGGAGCCGACGCTCTGATCGAAGTCGCCGGGAAAGACGCGACAGACGCCTACGAAGATGTCGGCCATTCTGAGGACGCAGATCAAATCCTTGAAGGGTTTCGTGTTGGAATACTGAAAGATGCGACGGAATACAAGCGTCCAGCAGCTGTGCGCATTATTCCTCCCACGTCTCCAAACGAGACGGCCAAAAGGAGCCGGAAAGGCCAGAATACCCTCACGATAACCGTCAGTTGTCTCGGTACCATTCTGTCACTCTGTATGGCTCGCCCTGTCGTAAAGAGATATCTCAGTGGGCATGGTCTGCAAAAAATACCTACTTGCTTTGCATGGCCGACGCCTGGCAACATGGGCACCTCCACTTTGTCCCGCGGAGGATTTGTCAAAGGGTTCGCCGCTGCCCTCGTGGCTTCGAGTATCGTCTCGAGCATTCTGGGGTCTCAGCTAGTCTCAAGACTGACCCGGATCGAGTCTGGATTTGCCAAATATCCCCCTCGCATCAAGCGGGCTACTGTTAGGAGAAACCCCCACCTCGAACCGGGCTTCCTTCATCACAAGGACTATAAATCCCTTCCGTTGATCAAAAAGAACCTTCTCGCCCCGAACATCTACCGCTTTGTCTTTCAGCTCCCACAACCCACCGACAAGATCGGCCTGCCCATCGGTCAGCACGTGGCTATCAAAGCAACCGTGAACGGCAATTCCGTCTCGAGATCATATACGCCCACTTCCAACAACCTCGACCTGGGGAGATTGGAATTGGTGATCAAGTGTTACCCAGATGGCCTGCTCACAGGGAATTACCTACGCAGCCTTAAAGTAGGCGACAAAGTGCAGTTCCGCGGCCCGAAGGGTGCCATGCGTTATGAAAAGGGCCTTTGCAAGAAGATCGGGATGATTGCCGGCGGCACTGGAATCACGCCGATGTACCAGCTGATTCGCGCCATCTGTGAAGATGACACCGATACGACAGAGATCCATCTGATCTACGCAAATCGCTCCGAGGAGGATATTCTGTTGAGAACCGAGCTGGACACATTCGCTGCGTCGTATCCGAAAAACGTGAAGATATGGTACATGTTGGATCATCCGGCTAAAAACTGGGCTTATGGGAAAGGATATGTGACGCCCGAGGTCATGCGTGAACATCTTCCATCGCCCTCTCCGGAAACCAAGATACTTCTCTGTGGGCCCCCGGGGATGGTTAATGCGTCCAAGAAGGGGTTGGTATCCCTGGGATTTGAAGCACCAGGCTCAGTGTCGAAGATGGATGATCAGGTTTTCTCCTTTTAGACGGCAACACCGCTTTTGGTCTTTCAAATTATCGGCGTTATTGTTCACTGGTCTCCCTGTACTTTCTGAAAACTTCTGTTTATACTGTGCTATATATAGATATCTGTTTTATAGACCTACGTCTGTTAGAGCATATGCCATTATTTCAGGTTACTCAAAATGACTTCATTGTGAATTTGCTAAAGAACCCATAGCCGTAGCTGAAAAGTAGTATGACGGAATGGCCTGTCAAGACCACTATAGCTGAAGCACAAGACAAAACCAAATGGCAAACTTTACAATACTGGCCTCGATTCCCCACTTCCGGCCTGCGACATGTGGAACTGCAGACATTGCCAGTACAATATACACCGAGGTTTACGGACCTTGCTGTCAGGGTCCTATCCCGAGGTTTCCTGTGGGTCATATATGCTCGCCCCGCCTATACCTCGGATTGCTCCCGATCAGCTTCCGGGATACCGACTGTCGAATCGGGACTCTGGGTTCTACTATCGGCATGATCCACATGGAACAACAATATGGCCCATGTATCTGGCTCAGAAAGCCCCGGGTGTTACGGCTGGCAATGCCAGGTCGGACACATGGGCAATGGGAAAATTGGGAATTGGCCTCGGATGCAAAAGTCTTCTCCACCAAGGCTTTCGTCATGCGTTGGTGAGTGAGCAATATATATTTGCCGAGTTCTTTGTATAAATATCAAACCCCTTCACACCGTGATTCATATCCACGGCCACTGAAAGGTTAACATTCATCAACAACCTGCACACCATCTTCAAACCGACCCACACTCCCAAGGATGTCTACGGATTGGAAGCCACCGAAGGATTACAGGGACCGCCCCGTCGCTGTGCTTGGGGCAGGTGTCCTTGGCCGTCGAATCGGTCAGTACAAAGGACTCAACAGAGCCATGACTCGCTGGATTCTCCCACGCTAATCATCAATTCATAGCCTGCATCTGGATATCAGCCGGATACAACGTCCGCGTCCGGGACCCCAGCCCCCAACAGCGATCCGACTGCAGCGCATACGTCGAACAAAACGCAGTCCTATACGCATCAAAGACGGGAAAGAAGCCCGGACAGCTTACAGTCTTAGAGGACCTCCAAGACACCGTCTACAACACATGGCTTATCATTGAAGCCGTTCCGGAAAAAATCCAATTGAAGATCGACACCTTTGGCGAGATCGAGCGCCTCGCACCCGACGACTGCATTCTGGCATCTAACTCATCCTCCTACAAGAGCTCCGAGATAATTGACAGGGTCTCTGACCAGGGAAAAGGGCGTGTTCTGAACATGCACTATTACATGCCCCCGGAGGTCATGGTCGTCGAGCTAATGACCTGCGGGTTTACCGCGGGTCCGATATTTGCGTTTCTGGCGGAGCGGCTGAGAGAGGCCGCCACTATTCCATATATTGCGCGTAAAGAGTCGACCGGGTTTATTTTCAATCGGCTTTGGGCAGCCGTGAAGCGCGAGGTGCTGACCATGCTTGCGGATGAGGTCTCGGTGCCGCAGGAAATTGATTCGATGTGGACGGAGATGTTTCTCAATGCGGGCATTACGCCTTGCCGGACTATGGACAGTGGGTGTTTTCTTCTTTTTACATTCCCCCTCTTGTTGTGTGGATTGGGGCTGTTTGATTGTCCACGAAACTGACTGGGCGGATTCTATCTAGATGTTGGACTGGACACTGTCGCTCTGATTGAGAGCCACTACATTGCGGAGCGGGGTCTCTCCTCCACGAAAACTGTTGATTTCTTGCAAAAGAACTATCTGGACGATGGTAAGCTTGGTGCAAAATGCGCCAAGGGAGGCCTCTACGCCCAGTCTGGGCCAGCTATTAGCACACCCACCAAACCGCAGATCTTGGTGCTCGACCTAGGACTCTCTGCGAAGACACCCAGTGCCAACGGAGGGGAAATCCTCCAACTCTCGGCGGATGGGAAAGTGCAGAAAGCTCTGGTTACCGGCCAGTCGCTCCCTGATGGCATCGCTGTTGATCACGCCACGCGACAGGTCTTCTGGACTGCCATGGGGGTTCCTGGGAAGCAAGATGGCGCCGTTTATTCCGCGAGTCTGGGGGGGACTGACATCCAAACTGTCGTTGCGCCGGGCGATGTCAATACCCCCAAACAGCTCACGTTGGACACCGTGGCTCAGAAGATCTACTTCTGTGACCGCGAGGGTCTCCGTGTCCTCCGGTGTAATTATGACGGATCGGATTTCGAGGTCTTAGTTCAGACCGGTAACTCGCAGCGCGAGGAGGACGCCCAGAATGCCCTGAACTGGTGTGTGGGGGTTACGGTGGCTCCAAACCTGGGGAAGTTCTACTGGACGCAGAAAGGGCCGTCGAAAGGTGGCAGGGGCCGGATCTTTGTCGCCGATGTCAATACTCCGCAGGGCCAGTCTGGAACAACTCGGACGGATATTCACTGCATCGTCGACAATCTCCCGGAGCCAATCGACCTGGAGATCCATGAGCAATCAAGGACTCTTTACTGGACGGATCGTGGCGAGATTCCGTTTGGGAACTCGTTGAATCGGGTTCGTCTCGACGGTTCTGGACTGCCGATTACGGGCCGGAGACATGAGGTTCTGTGTCGGCATCTGCAGGAAGCTATTGGGATCAAGCTGGACCTGGACAATGATCACATCTATCTGACTGATCTGGCGGGGAATCTCTATCGATGCAGTGGCGAGGGCAAGGGGAGAGTCACGCTGTATTCGGACGAAGATAGGGCATTTACGGGAATTGTCTTGATTTGAGTGGGAGTATTTGTTCGCTAAGGGGGTTATGGAGTTAGAAATAGATTAGATAAATTAAACAAAGCAATAGATATGCATCCTTCACATGTAAAGGGAAAGAGGTGACAAACTATAAGTATATTTTTAGCCACCCGGAGAAGCCGAATTAGCCGAACCGATCACCACGTATAATTTTATCTTCATATTCATCCTCACGCCAGACCAATCCATTATTAAAATATTAATCAACACTCCAACCATGTCAGGCCGACGGTATCGCTCGACAATTGCCTGCCAGAATTGCCGGCAGCGTAAAGTGCGCTGTACAGTGACCGTCACCGGCATCCCGTGCATCGGCTGCTCCCAAGACGGGAGCGAGTGCATCCTGCAACGCCGCCGGGGCCTTCGGTATGCATGCATGAGAGGTCTCTTCCCCGCTTAGTATTCGCTAACAGCAGCTCTCCCTACTCGCAGAAATAGTGATCAATCCTTGCTATTCGTTGGTCGGCCGCGGGGCTCCCCTATTCCTGACGGCGACAGCAGGCTTGTTCAATCCAGCCCGGTGACGCCGAACATGCCAGCTCATCTGGCAATGCAGAGTCCCGAAGCAAGGCTGTCGGAGATCCCCCAGCCAACTAACACGGGGAGAATCAACGATACCCAGTCGTTGCCAGGAAGCAATCGCGATCGGGAGTGGGAGCTGAGTGGGGCGACTATCGCGAATGCGTCGTTACAACCTCAGGGCCAGCGACCTTTCTATACTGGTAATGCGATGCCTCCCTTCCCGTTGGAATGCATCTTCATGAGTGCTAGGATTTGAACTGATCCCCGTCACCAGGTGACCATACAGGATTCACCCCGGTGCTGGATGTGATGGCTCCCGAAGACGCAGTCCCGCGACATATCCTGCTGCCTTCCAGCATTCCGGTTTCGTTGTCGCGCCAGGATCGTGAATTTCTGCAATACAAGGGCTGTCTCGACCTGCCGCCGAACCAGATCTGTGTGGTCCTCTTGCAGAAATATTTCCATCATGTCCATCCGCTCATTCCCGTGGTGGAGCCGGCGGAGATCCTGAAGTTCCAACATAGTAGCCATGCTAAAGATTGCAATTTGCTGCTATTGTGGGCGGTCTTCTTCCTGGCTGTGAATTTCATTCCCAAGGACACCGTCATCGCCGCGGGGTTTCCAGGCAGGATGGAGATGAAGGCGTCTTTCTTTGGTCGGGCGAAGGTGTGTTAACCCCTTACCCCCCCGTGCTTTGTCAAGAACCCCTGCTAATATCCCGAGCCCCACAGTGCATGTATGACAACGGTGGAGAGACAGACAAGATTGTCAAACTGCAAGCGGCTGTGCTCTTGGGATTCTGGTATTCTGAGGAAGACGACTACACACAGCCGTGGTACTGGACGGGCATTGCGGTCAACCTGTGCTTCATCATGGGCCTGCATCGGAACCCGGACAGCACCAGGTCCAACCCTTCCATCACTGGCCGTCGCCGGTCTCTGTGGCGACGTCTCTGGTGGAGCTGCTTTTTCCGGGATTGTTGGCTGGGATTGACTCTAGGCCGTCCGTTGCGGATTTGTCTCAACGACTGCACCACGCCCATGTTGTCTCTGGCCGATATCGTGTCGGATTTGAATGACATCCCCCAGGAAATACGCGATACCTATATCCCCCGGGACTTTGTGCAACTCTCAGAACATTGGATCATCTTGCTTCGGTTGAGTCAATTCTTAGGCGAAATCTTGACCTTGAACTACCAGCCCCATGTCCCCAGACCGAATATCCAGCAAATCGAGGCCTTGGAGTCCCGGCTTTTACAGCTACGACTGCCCCAGAAGGAGGACCGAGACCAGTGCCCCCTTCTTGCCTTTTCATTCTACCACCTCCAACTACATTACCAGTGAGGTTGCCTTCTTTTTGGGTGCACTGTTCGATTCCCAGCTAACCGACTGCATCGACAGATCTGCGCTCATCACATTCTACCGTCCATGTTTGACCAAACAGCCCGAAGGTCTTCCAGATTCCGTTATAGAATCATGGCAGACTCGTGTCCACAATAAGATCAACTCCGCCGCATTCCAAACAAATGCGATCCTCGACAGCTTAACGCGTGAGAAACTGCTCACATTCACTTGTCCCATGACGTAGGTTCATCCCCTGGCTCTCTTTGCACGCCCTTTTCTATGTCTGATAGATCCGTATGATAGGCCCCCTCTCTTGGTACCTGCCATGCACATCCACCTGTTGAATTGCAAATCTGACGATCCTCTGTCGCGTCAGCTCGGTCTGAACAAGGTGGAATTCTGTATGTTGGTCCTGAAACAGATGCAAGAGGCATATACTGTGGCCTCCGTCTACCGCGGAATCTTTGCAGAGGCGATCCGGCGATTGTTTCCTACGCATGGAAACGACGCTATGCAGGTCAACTCGGGGATGTCTGAACTGCCTTTGCAATTGGCTCACGGAGCGCATGATTTCTCCATGGACTCGTTGCCGAGCGAGGGGCTGATTGATGAGCTGTTGCAGGAGTCGTCGTTTTTCAATGTATGGGAATCCTTGGCCATGATGCAATGAGTTTAGTATATATTATTGGCGAACTTGCTGTCCCCTGTATGTATTTGTCTCCTAGCAGATCGAGCGTCCAGAACGGTCATTATTTATATAAATAGAGACAATCTGATCGGTATTTCAACAAGATCTCAGCAAACACACACAGACACACACAGTGGTACACTTTCCAAAATATATCTCCCCTAATTTGGCTCCATATGCCACTGATCCCCCACTCGAAACCCTTCAGGAAACGGATCCGAAGAGTCGAGCACAACCTGCTTGAAGCTCGTAATCCACGCCCGCCCCTTCACCGTCGGCAACACGGCCGCATACTCCCCCACCGTCGCCGTCCCGCGAATATGACTGATGAACTCTGTCCCAATGATGCCACGGTGTTTCAAGATCTCGCCCTCCTGCATCAACCCCCTCGCATGCAGCACCGCCAGCCGCGCACACGTCCCCGTGCCACACGGACTACGATCAAACCGCCCCGGCGAGGTGACAACGGTGTTAACCGCCACCTTACAGCCCCCTTCCTCCTGCGTGAGTGGCTCTGTAAACTCCAGAATCGACACCCCCCTGATCCGCGGATTCTCCGGATGCACTGGCGTGTACGACGCCTGGACCGCGCGCTTGATCCGCTCCCCAACCGCGACCAACTGCGGGCCCTGTTGGTGGCAGATGCTCAGCCCCACGGACGCCGCATCCACCAGCACGTACATCATGCCTCCCCATGCGATATCGACCGCCACCTCGCCCAGGCCGGGAACATGCACCTTGTAGTCGAGTTTGAAGACGAAGGACGCCACGTTGTCGAAGGACACGCTCTTGCATTTGCCCTGTGCGCATTCCGCCGTGACCCGCACCAGCCCGGCGGCCGTGTCCAGCGCGATTTCCGTGATGGGTTCCACCATCGGCACCATGCCGGTTTCCAGCAGCACCGTCGCAGTGCAGATGGTGTTGGAGCCGGACATGGGTGCGTATTCTTCGCTTTCCATGATGAGGAAGCCGGCGTCGGCGCGGGGGTCGCATGGCGGCAGAACTAGGTTCGTGTTCATCGAGGACCGCCCGCGTGGCTCGTTCAGGAGGAGTTGGCGCAGGCTGTCCTTGTGGGTGTGAAAGTGCACCAGCTTGTCGTACATCGTTTTGCCGGGCACGTCGAGCACGCCGCCGACGATCACGTCGCCGACTTCGCCTTCCGCGTGGCAGCCTACTACGGTGATGGTGCGGGAGAAGGGCATGGTTCTTTGCCTAGAAGGTTCAATAGGTGAGATGCTAGAGTAGTAGTGGACTTGTGGTTTCTTTCAGCAGCTGATTCTGCTCTAAGCAACAGAAATTGTGATCCCATCTTCGTCCAGCTTGGGGGGGAATGCGGGAGGAGCTGAATGGATCTGATCGTGTTCAGCTCTTCGTTGCTTTTTTTCTTCGGCATCTCCCGGGTAACCATTGATTCCGTGGGGTTCGTGCGACATTGGAATGTAGAATAAATAATTGAATGAGAATGGAAGACAATTGAAGACAATCGGAGATAGACCTCGTAGTTAGTAGTTAATGCTGTGGTTGATGTCAGGCCTGTTGCATGGCTGACATCAGCCATATAATATAAATTAGTATCTTCTACTTCAACTCTTTCTCTCTCTCTCCCCTGCTTCAGATACTCTTAATTACCCTCATACAACAACTAGTTACATTCCACTGCAGTAGAAATGGTCTCCATCCAACGCATCCACGCCCACAATGCATCTCTCAAATCCCTAACCCCCAACCTCGTCGCCGTCTTCGGTAAGTAGTAGCCATCAGTCATAAACCCTCACTAACTCCCATCCTGCAGTGGGCGGCACATCGGGAATCTCCCTCTCCACAGCCCTCGCCCTCGCGCGACACACCATCTCGCCCAAAATCTACCTCATCGGCCGCAGCCAATCCGCCGCCTCCGCCGCCATCGCATCCATGAAGCAAATCAACCCCTCCGCGCAGCCCACATTCCTCCAAACCGACATATCGCTCCTCCGCAACGTCGACCGCGTGTGTCGCGAGATCGCCGCCCGCGAACCCAAACTCAACCTCCTCTTCATGACCCCGGGTTTAATCACCCTCCACGGCCGCGACGAGACGGTTGAAGGCCTCGACCGGAAGATGGTGCTGCACTACTACGCGCGGATGCGCTTTGTGGCCAACCTCCTCCCGCTGCTGAAGCGGGCGAGGGAGGATGTGTCGGTGAGTGTGGCGGAGCGGCTGTCGCGGGTGGTGTCGGTGTTTGATCCGATTGTGTCGGTGCGCGCTGGGGGTGCGGGGGCGTTGAACTTCGACGATCTCGAGTTGAAGCGCACATTTAGCCTGAAGAATGCGGGGGATCATGCGAGTCTGATGGGGGATTTTTGGCTGGAGGGCATGGCGGAGAGGCATCCGGGCACTGCGTTTGTGCATGCGTATCCGTCGGGGGTGGCCACGGGGGTTCTGAGGGAGGTTCCGGGGGCGAGACTCCTCTCTGGGGTGTTGAAATGGGTGCTGTGGCCGTTTATGGTGCCGGTTGAGGAGAGTGGGGAGAGGCATTTGTTTGCGGCGACGAGTGGGAGGTTTCCCTGTAGGGAGGATGGAGAAGCAGAGCAGCAGCAGCAGCAGGAGGAGGAGGAGGATGTTGCAGTGGGCAGTGATGGAGTCCGGGGCAGTGGATGTTACTGGGTCAGTTGGAACGGCGAGGTTTTTCCCCGGAATCAGAAGCTGGAGAAGACCAGAGACCAGGACGCCGTGACGAAGGTGCTGCAGCATACGGACGAGGTCTTCCAGCGTGTTTGTACGTAAGAGAGAAAACATTTGCATAGATCCTAGTTAATAGCGATAACAAAACCACACCTCGCCATTCGTCTTGTACGAGTCCCCGCCATTGCCCCCGTCCAGTTCCACGCTCGAGCCCAGAATATACCCGTGATCGTTGAGACACTGCAGCAGATCCATCACCAGTAAGCCCGTATCCCCCGAGCCATTCCACGGTTTGCCCGCGAGTTTGATCTCAAAGTGCCCCGACACCAGGTCTTTATTACACTGCTCGACCTTGCCGGCAAACACCGCCATAATGCCCGTGGCCAGCTGATCCGTCGCCCGCATCAGATGCAGCAGATTCCCCGAGTCGAACGACAAACACAGCCAGGAGAGACTCCGCGGTTCGACGCGGCGGAAGATGAGATTCTCTGCATAATATCATCAGCCCATCATAAGCCAGAAGAAAGACAAAAGAAAGAGAAACATATACCCTTATGCACCAGCGTCCCATCCGTCTTCCCCAGCCTCCCCAGCCCCCCCGCAGCGGGTAAAACCCCCCACCCCTCCGTGGCCAGCGCATCCAGAACCCCCAACAATACAAGCCGAATGGCGATTTTCTCGGGGTCTCCATCGTAGGTGAAAGGGTTGCCCTTGAACTTGATTTCCAGACTTTCGCCCGCGGGACGCACCGCCTGGATCCCCTTCGGCCAGGCCTGCTGGGTCACCTCCGAGATGACAGCGGTGATCGGCTCGGGGAAGCGTAGGAGGCGGATTCGGTCCCCGCCGGCCAGCGTCAACATGGCGTAGCGGGTGTCTTGGCCCTTGAGAGGTGCTTGGGCCTCGGCATGGGCGGCGGAGGGTGGGATGGAGCTGGTGGCTTCCTGGTAGCCGGGGGGTTGGTCGTCCATGCTGGTGCGGTGGCGGGGTCCCCAGGTGAAAGGACAGGGCATGTAGGAGTGGATACTAGGTTAGGTAGACTTGGAGGATGGAGAATTGTTGATAATTAAGAGAGAAAGACAGAGAGAGAGAGACGGAGAGAGTTGTTATTGCCTGGTATTTATGGTCGATTCGCGATGGTATTGTTGTCGTTTTGTTTTTTTTTTTTTTCTTGTTGCCTAATCTGAGGGTAGATTCATATCCTCAAGGATCTCAGCCACAGATGCTGAAGCTGAAGGTTTGTTGGCTGTGATTAGAACATATCAATGGATGTTTCACCAGACTGCGCCACAGAAGGATCCCTGGAGGCAGCTGACACGAGAGCTTATTCGCTAGGGCTGATGCAACCAGGTCGGATTTCCCCGCTTGAGGAGGGGTTGCATTTGACAGGTAGGGTTGGAGGCCAATCATATTGGCAGTGGCTGTGTTGGTGTTGATTATGGACTGTAGATGGAGGAAAGAAGGTATATATTATTATAAGGGGACATATAAGATATATTATACTCTAGTATTATGTGATTATTCCCTGACATCATAGCCCTAATTCCATCCACGTTGGGAAAATCAGCAGAAATAAGCAGATCATCTATTGGGAACAGACAACTTGAACTATCTGCAATTTCTCTCTGTATAAATATTCCTATCTGAATCCTCTTGGATATGATCATTATCTTCCTTATTATCAGGATACAGGGACCATTCTGGTCGCGATACTGATAACGTCCGATAAACTGATAACAGCAGCTATAGACAGCCAAAAGTATCATCAGACCCTTATGGAATAGCGTAACTGCACTGGGTTGTCCGGTCTGCTCGCCTTCTGTTTGTTTCTGTCGGATGGTGGTGGACAGGCCATAGGGTTTCCTTGTCCATCACAAAGAGAAAAATCGAACTTCGACACAAAATGCGCTATTGTGATGTTCATCTGGAGCTTTGCAAACTATACATTTCACATTAGAAAGAGTACAGATCCTTTACAAGGATAAGTTGGTACTTACTCTCATTCCCGCTGCACAGAGAAGTAGTTAGATCTTGGTCAGTACCATACTAAATACCCTTCAATGTCTAGAGATGTAGTCGGTAAACTCACTACACACGTGCCCTCCTGCTCCAAAACCAAGCCAACTCAATGGAACCTTCTTGTCCTCAGCACGGTCCGGTAGATAACGGCCGGGGTCCCATTTATTCGGATCAGGGTAAATAGTCGGGTCGTAGTGAACCTGATCAAAGAAATAAAACTTTCCAAAATAGTTAGCGGTGGAATTCCTGTTGTCCATCCCTGCCCGATTGAACTTACTGCGTAGCTTTCTCGGGGAATAACCTCACCACTTTTGCCAATGGGAAGGTCCTGTCCACTGTAGTTGACGCGGTAGGCGGCATTTCAGCGGATGGACAAGAGCCTCCTTGATGAAAAAGTATGTGTCATTCATTTGCAATGGATCCCAAATGCGACGTTTTAGGAATGCGCCCAAGTTGCCCGACATTTTCTCCCAGACACAAGACACAACCATGTACATATGGGCACAGTAGTGAAACTCTGTGCGAGGGTCGTGGGCAAGATCAAGATGCCTTAACTTTTCCACCGCTTCAACCAATGTCTCCGCTGGGCGCGCGAGGTCCATTGCGTACCAGTGTGCCGGTAGCCCGGATCGGTGAGATAATGCATCTTCCAACGTAGTGGATCTCGTGGCATTGCGATCCGGTAGTTCAAAAGTATCCGGAATTAGCGATGAGATTCGTTCGTCCCATGTGAGTGGCTCGGCTGAAAACCTGTCGTCATCAATAACCATAGATACTGCAGCGGCGGTGAATCCCATGGTTGTGTCAGCGGTTTGGAATAGGGACTCTGTTGTCATCCGTTTTGCTGGAAGCACTGCAAGTCCGTACGCCTGTAGAGTTATGTGGACAGTTAGTTTTCGTCGGGTATTATCACATATAACATACTTTCCCTCGTAGAAGTATCATGCTCATGAACGATAGCAAATGTCATGCCAGGAACCCTCATCCGCTCTAATGCCGCCTCAATGCATTCATCCAATTCGGGAGTTAAAAGTGATTGTAGAAGGTCAGAAGACATTTTCTTCACTTGATATAGATAGCTTCTCAACCGGGTGGGATAGTGTCTGGGTGATGTGTTAAAGATGACTGTCTATTAGGCATACTTGTTGACGCTGTTCTGAAAGTGGGATGATTTATATATTGCGACATCCTCGACAAAACTAGAAAGAAGGACTTGCAGGACGGAGATATGTTTGTCTCTATGAAACTGTTCTTGAAATTTGGGAGGTACGTTAAAGTTTCTCTGTGATTGATCTTGGTTGTTATTTCCTTTTGTTGTGATTACTTTATTTACTTAGTATAGTATAGGTTGTCAGTGTTGCATCATGTGATTCCTGCGTCTGTAAGGGGTTTAGCGCATTGGCGGCAACGATATCCGCCATCAATTATCACGTGACAATCGTGCCAAGTGAAGAATCTAGATTCGCTAGGTTCCGCCATGGATGCCTGATGCTGCCTGCCATGTGGATCCCGTGCCTGGGGCTGCCTGGGGGCGGAGAGGATTCTGCCACGAACTACCTTGTCTCTTACCCGATCAGGAAGGCCCCAAATAGTTTTTTTAAGAAGCGCTCGCTCCGTCTATACGAGGTTGAAGCTGACAGCCTTCCCCCCCCCCCCTTTTTCTTGTTGTTGTGTCGACTTTCTCAGCTTCTCTCAAACTCACCTTTGTAACATTCTGTATAACACTCCTTAGTCCCCCTGTTTATACCCTCTGGTGATTAGCACTACAGAATGGCAACTCTTTCTCTTCCGGCTTTACCCGCCAAGCATCAGGATCTCCCCCGGTGGATAGAGGAACACGCAGAGACCCCAATTGACCAGTTGGTCGCCCCATACAATGACTTTGAAGCAACTGTCCGCAAAATTTTTGCCCAGGAGCCTTCCCATCCAGCTCTACAGGACAACCACCTGAACATCGTCCCACTTTATGGCTCAGATGGCTCAGTCGAGATCAAAACGAGAGCTCGAGATATATCATCAGAACTGGTCGAGCTGC
Organism: Aspergillus nanangensis; assembly: GCA_015844325.1. NCBI lineage: Eukaryota > Fungi > Ascomycota > Eurotiomycetes > Eurotiales > Aspergillaceae > Aspergillus > Aspergillus nanangensis. The sequence goes on along the minus strand of VCAU01000001.1, from coordinate 36,619 downwards.
GGGAGAAATATATCATGCAATTGAAAGATGCGGACCGCAGACACAATGGCTCCCCCGCGGTGGTCCCCACGGTCGCGGAATTCCGCAACAACTTCAACATCTTCTCCGAGGGCTCTTTGAGCGACATGGACTGGAGCAACGTTGCGGTCGCCGGCAGTGCAGTTGTCACCTGCCTAATGCCAGTTCCGGAGCAATACCGGGGCTCAAAAAGGGCCTTGCGCCAATTCTACCATGACAAGTTCGCTCCTGCGTCCGACGTGGATCTCTTCCTTTACGGCTTGACGGAGGAACAAGCGATTGAGAAAATCAAAAAGATCGAGGACGTGATCAAGAATGCAATTCTCTATGAAACAACAACAATTCGAACCAAGAACGCTATCACCATCGTTTCCCAGTATCCCACTCGCCACGTGCAGATTGTTCTCCGTATCTACAAGTCCATCTCGGAGGTGTTGACTGGATTCGACGTGGACTGTTCCTGTGCTGCTTTTGATGGAAAGCAGGTCTATGTTTCGCCCCGTGCACTTGCCTCTTACATCACGCAAAGAAACACCATTGATTTGACTCGGCGTTCTCCGTCATATGAGAATCGGTTGTCAAAATATTCTCATCGAGGGTTTGAGATATACTGGCCGCAACTGGAGCGTTCGCGCATCGATCCAGTGGGTTTTATGCCTACTAAACCTCCCTTCCTACTAGCTGACACAAACTAGACAATTTTTGAACGAAGCTTCTCCAGGACTGTTGGATTAGGCCGACTGCTGGTTTTCGAACAATTGCCCCGAGCCGTTGATCGAGAACAGTACCTCGAACAAAGAAGGCGGGAGCGTGGCCGGCCCACTAAGAATGCATATGCAATGAATACTGGACGGCTGTCAGGAAATATCAAGGATGACTGGGAGGACGAGGTTCCTGACTGGGTCGAAGACGCGGAAGAATCCAACTACAACACCTTCGTGAGTTATAACGCGCAGACAACCGTTTATGTTGACTAATGCACAACAGACCGTACCATATGGACCAAAATACCACGCCAGAAGAATTGAACGTTTGTTTTACACGAAGGATCTGCTACTCAATGCCGAATGGAACAAACCGAAAGACAGAGACGTAAACCTCCACCGTCATCCAGCCTTCTTCGGTGACGTCAAAGATGTCATTCACGATTGCTGTGGCTTCTGCCCAACACCAGTTACCCCAGAAGAAAAAGAAATCGCCGAGAAGGAAAGCAAGATCTATATATCCGGTGATATAACATTCATTAAAGATGATCCTGGTCGACAAGAGATCGGTAGTTTCAACCCTATTACCGAAACTGATTGGACTGGTATGAATAATGGATTATATTCCTCCTCTTAATCCATTGTAGCTAGCTAACAGTGCGGTGCAGAGATGGCCTATGTTGGAAATACCGAACGACTGTGCCAGGCTATCGTGGACCATGATGTCGAAATCGTGAAGGAGTGGCTGTCCCAAGAAGGGGCTGATCCTAACACCAGAGACTATACTGGCCGCACCCCGCTTCACCTCGCATGCATGGCGTCGACTCCAGAAATCGTTCAATCCCTGGTCGATCATGGGGCTAGATTGACCGCTCGTGTCGCTGATGGTAGAACCGCTCTCCACCTCGCCGCCGCCAGAGGGGCCGTGGAGATTGTGACCATTCTACTGAATAGGAGTGAGCGAAACGAGGCGGAAGAAGACGAGAAGGAACAACTCCGAAAGGCCTCAGCTCTGGAGAAAAACAATGAAGACAAAGGAAAATCAACGAAAACCAAGGATGACATGAGTGAAAGTAGTGAAAGTAGTGACTCCGAGGACGATACTTCATACACTCTGGGATCCTTCGTCAAGGTTGAGAAGAATGGTCAAGAAGATACCACCAAGGATGATATACTGGACGACGAAAATACCGATGAGCCAGATGTCTATGACATCAACGTTGTCTCCTGGGATACCCAGACTTCAGCCCTCCATCTTGCAATCCTGAATGGCCATGTTGATGTGGTGCAGGAACTTGTCGGTTCATGGGGTGCAGACGTATTGCTCCCTGTGAAGTTGTTGGACGAATGGCAAAACAGACCAAGGGCATCGGTCCTGACACTCGTTCTGGCCCTTCGACTTCCCCTGGAAAAAGCTACGGAAATGGCAGAGAAGCTGCTGAAGCTTGGAGCATCGCCCACACAAGCAGATCTCAGCCACAACACGCCCTTACAGTACATGTCCGTGTCCTCTCACATTGAGCTTCTGGACACCTTTATGGAACAGAACCAGCCCGCGACACAGAAGGCCATGAACCATCTGGTCATTAGTGGAGGCTCATGGAATACCGGTGCTTCGTCTGCATTGACAATAGCGATACAAAGTCGAAATGTAATTGGTGTTCTCAAACTACTCGAACGTGGTGCCGATCCAGTGATTGAGTTCACGCATTTTATAAAATCCGCCCAGAACGCTTGTGAGAACATCAAAAATAACCCCACCGGTCGAAACAGAAACCTTTTCTACAAAGTCTCGCAACCCATTCTGTCCGCTGTTCGAAATGAGCTGCCAGAGCTCGTCATGGAACTACTTCGCCGTGGTGTTGACCCCAATACGTTAACGGGTGACGGGTGTATTTATCGGGACTCTTCAGAACCGTGGACTCTCAGAGGCTCTGGCTCTCTCCTAGATATTGTTGAGGACAAAATCAAGGAGCTAGGTTCGTTTAAGGGGGAGCTCGTGCCACGGGCGCCGCCTCCCTTTAAAGCAGACGACCATTATTTCGATGGCCTGGAGGAAGGAACTTATCGAATGTGGAACGCGAAACATCACCTTCAAAGCGCCAAGAGGAAACATCGGGCTCGCGTACAGCATTATGAAAAGCGTTTGGAGGAGTTGAGGCAGACCGATACAGTTGTTCAAGCAAAGCTTAATGCAATGTTGGAGCTTCGACGGGAATTTGAAAAGTTGAAGGCGTCACTTTTGGAGAAAGGGGCAAAGACATTTAAGGAACTATATCCTAACCCTGACCCACCGAAAGAAAAGCCTTCGGAGCCGCAAGTCCGGGCCACAGAAATTTCGGCCAGGAAACGTCTCATGCCCTCATTTCTTTTCCTGATTCCAGATATGACCGATACGAAAAAGGAAGGTTACTTGAAATTGTAAGTCAATGCTGAATTTTGGAATGCGTCATTATCATTTTGCTAACGGATCAAAGGTTTGATGCGGCCTGGCGTGGTGACCTACGCTCTATCAAAGATCTCACCCTAGCGACATGGGGAGAGAGTGGATTGGAGTCTCCTCTGCGGATGGCGGTGGAAGATTCGGATGAATTGTCCCCGTTTGCAATTGCCATCTTTCACGGGAACTTCGGGCTAGCAAAGGCAATCCTTGACATCGTTCAGGCACAATACAAGCGAAAAGAATCTACGAGCTACGAGCGATTTGAGATGGAAGATGAGGATGACGAAGACTCTCAGGACGAAGAAGATCGCGATGATAGGATTCGCATCTACAGCAAGATTGTCGACGATAAATTCACTATTGAGGACATTAGTACTGGAGCTTTGTCGGTGGAATCCGACATCTCCCCACTGAAGGTGTTGCAGTCAACATGCCCAGCCCATCTATTCCTAGATGTCTCAAAGAGAGCAGACAGAAAACCACGCGACCTCTTTGAATACGCAGTCCTGGCAGAGGACGTTGATTTGCTAAACTTCCTATTAGATGTGGGACAGGAGCTGAATCCTACATATGGCTCCGACGGAAAATCAGGAATTTATCGTGTGTCTAACCAAACCTTCAACCTTGCGATTGAGAATAATCGTCTGCGTGCTCTGGAAATCCTTATCAAGCGAAGTGGTGCCGAGCTTCCATTTGAAGCCATTTTGCAGAAAAGCGGGCTTGACAAGGATGAAAAGCCAGAATATTACCAGGGCCTATCCGTTTATGGCAAAAAGCGAAAGGACTGGGCAACAGCGAACTCGCCATATGCGACGAGCTATGAACTTAACGCCCCGCCACTGCTATATTCTGCATATCATGGAAAGCTGGATAGCACGGAATGGTTCCTCGGCACGGCGCCGGGTCGATACTACGTTGAATTCGCAAAGGCGAACGAAGGAAACAAAAAATTGCAACTATTGGCAAAGTCAAAAGATGGGATCGAAAAGCCCCTGTTGTCATGGGTCAAATCAGGCAGTAAGCACACCCCTATTGCCTTCATATTAGGACGTGGTATTAACGTTATTGGATATAGACCATCTTGTGCTTCATTGTGCCATTCTTTCTAAGCCGACAGACGAGTCTCGACGGTTGATTCACTATCTTATTGAGAATGCCCCCGAGTCCTTAGAGAAAAAGAATGCGCAAGGCCATACCCCACTTGCACTGGCCTTCTCGCTTCACCGGGTTGCTTTCGCCGAGATTCTGATTGCTGCAGGGGCTAATCAGACAGTGCGAGACGGACGGGGGAACAACCTTCTTCATCTCCTTTTGTGCGATATTAATAACGAATTCCGTGAAACGCCAAAACACGTACAGAACCTACTTGGACTGTTTGATTCTCGTCTGGTACCATCATTGCTGACAGAGCGTGCAAAGGGGTCGCTGACACCCATTTCGCGCTGGCTGAGTATTGCAGCCTCGAACACAAACATGTATGGAACTTCGAGGGTTTACGGTGGAAATAACTTCAAGAGGGAATCAGCCAACTTCATCGAAGTCGCTGGTTATCTTTTAGAATTTGCCAAGTCGACCGGGCAGAAGCACCTGGAGCTGCTGGATGGTGCTGGAAATTCTCCAGTGCACGATGTGGTTAAGAAACAGCTTCCTGGTGTGCTTGAGCTGATGCTTGATCAGCGACCCGACTTGCTGGTCCGTGAGAACGCGACGGGAAGTACGCCATTGGAGCTTGCCGTCGACGCATGGATCCAAGAGGTGACTCAGAACCCTCCATACATCCCGCAAGACGGTTACACGAGCATGCGGAATCAGCCATACGATGATTTCTCCGCAGATAGAGTTGCAAAGAAAACGGATAAAACAGCGACGCAGGTTATATACGACTTGTGTCGGGCACGATCTGCTGCACGCCCGAGTAAGCGCAAGCTGGTTACTTTGAATGAGGCCAATGAGGTGGCAAAGAGATTGGCTGCAAGGAAAGGGGCAGATTTTACAGTCTATGGACTAACTACCACCAGTGAGGTGGAGAACCAGGTCATTATGTGGTATCAGCAGGCTCAGCGGGATTAAGTCCGACCTCATTTGCCGAGTCTCTTCGTGTTATTTTAATGTACCCCCTCGATTATTGATTTATATATTATTGGTCTTCTTTCCGCCCCTATTGATTATCTGTTCACTTGGCATCTCTCATTGCCGGACACCGCCCCGGTCCTAGTTGCCAAGTTAGCCAAGAGCCACTTGGGAGATTTGCTCCATCGTTAAGCTCCGAGCATTGGACCCCAGATACCTTCACCTCCAAGACAGGATCTTTACCCCGCAAGACAAGCCCGTCTGGCAAAGAGACGAATAGGCGTCTCGTAGAAGCCTCGGATTCAATCTCGGACTCTTTTCCTAACTCCCTTTTCCTAGCGATATCCGTCTCCCCCGATCCAGCCAGAAGATATATAAATGTCCCGTAGAACTCAGGGCTCGGTTCATCCCGAAAACACGGTTTATAAAAACACCATCGCCATAATCCCACTCGCCCCCAAGTTCCCTGTCCTGGTGACATGATGCAAGAAACCCCATAAACTCACCATCTCGGGCCCATACAGCTCTCTCCACACTCGACGTCTTGGCTGACCCCTCCACAGCCAGCATAGCCTACTCGGCTCAGCACGAAAGCTTCCCCAAAGCCTGTCTTAGGACCCTTCTCTTGGCTTCCCTTGGCAGGTGATATGAGTAGCCTTTATGAAAATCGTTGCGGGGTTTCGTGCACCATGGCCCACGCGGGGGATGTGGAGGTCACAAATCTGGGGGGAGGACAGCGTGGGGAACGGATGAAAGATAAATAGCAGCGAGTCCTGCAACGGATATTCAGCCCAGTGTCGACGTGGTTTTCTTCTTCTCCACAAACCTGCGCAGCGATTTCAAACCCACAGAATGCGTTTTTTCAAATCCAAGGAGGAGGAGCCTCCCAGTTCGGTGGACGAGAAGGTGCTGGAGCCTGAGCATCAGGAGAACGTTCCTACTATTGTGACTATTGAGAACTTTCGGGTCTTGGGGCTGAGTGCAGAGGATGAGGATTTCTATATGAATTATCCCGACGAGAAGAGAAAGAAGATCTTTCGCAAGGTTGGTTGCGTCCCTTGGATGGTATCCTATATGTTAACACGCCGCTGACCAGAGTAGGTTGACTTTCGCCTCATCCCTATGCTGGCGGTGTTTTACCTAGTTGCCCAGCTCGATCGGTCCAATATCGGGAATGCAAAGATTGAGGGACTCGCGGATGATTTGGGGATGGATGGTTTACAATGGAATATCGCACTCAGCATCTTCTTCGTTCCATATATTCTGCTTGGTGAGAGGTTACGGCATTCATCTCCATCGACCTGGACACTAATGGTAAATAGAGATCCCGAGCAACATTCTCCTCAAGAACTTCAAACGCCCTTCGACATACCTTGGGATTCTAATTGTGTGCTGGGGTATTGTCATGACATTGACTGGTGTTGTCAAGAACTGGGCTGGGTTGATGGTGACGCGCGTGTTCCTTGGTGTGTTTGAGTATGTATCCATCCCATTATCAAATTGATCTGCTGCCTGCTGACTGACTGAATAATAGAGCGGGTTTCTTCCCTGGTGCCGTGTATCTCTGCACCCTCTGGTACATGCCCAAATCTTTGTCCACGCGGCTAGCCTTTTTCTATTGTATCAGTGCACTGTCAGGTGCATTCTCTGGGTTACTGGCCGCCGCCATTGCGAAGATGGATGGGGTGGGTGGTTACGAAGGATGGAGATGGATTTTCATCCTCGAGGGAATCGTCACGGTTGTCCTTGGCTGTTCGTGCTTTTTCCTGTTGATCGATTCACCTTCTCTATCTGGTCGATGGTTGGCTCCAGATGAGATCAGATTCCTTGAGCTCCAACTGTTCATCAAGGAGGGTGGCAACCTGAAGGCGGAGAATGACGCGATGAAGAAGCGCCAGCTGTGGAAGGATCTCGCCGCAGTTCTCATGAACTGGAGGATGTATATGCTTGCTTTCATCCTGATATGCCAGGCAGCTTGCGCTTACGGTACGAATGTCCACCTCGTCATAAACACGCAGAACACTAACTGGTGCAGGAAATAAATTTACACTCCCAACCATCACCAAAGCTATGGGGTATACGAACACCAGTGCGCAGCTCATGACTGTCCCGCCGTATATCGCGGGTGCAATTTCAACCATCTTTTTCTCCCGCCTATCTGACAAGTTCTACTGGCGCATGCCATTCGTTGTGGCCCCGTTGGGCCTGATTTGCATCGGTTACAGTATCATCATATCGCTTGGTGGCAAGCTCGAGGAGAATGTCGGTCTCAGTCTGGCTGCCGTCATCATTGCCTGCATGGGTATCTACCCCGTACATCCGGGAACGACATCATGGACCTCGAACAACCTGACCCCATCGAACCGGCGCGCAATCGGTGTGGCATTCAACATCGGTGTGGGCAACATTGGCGGTATCATTGGCAGTTACATGTATGTCGAGAGTGAGAAGCCGGCCTACTACACCGGGTTCGGACTTTCGCTGGCCCTGGGAGCCGTCAGTATGATTCTTGCCGTACTTTTGGAGTTTTCGTACATGTATGGAAACAAAAAGAAGGGACAAATCTCGGAGCAGGAGGTTAGCGAGAAGTATACCGAGCAACAGTTGCTGGAGATGGGCGACAAGTCGCCTTTATTCAAGTATACACTTTGATGGGATATGTTGAGATGGGTGGTTTTGTCATGATTCAAATTGAAACCAGATCTGCATACATATTGCCATTGCTTAGACGTGACAACAATTATGAATTTAGAGCTAGAATTATGGTGATACAACCGCAACCTTGCTTCGCACTGGCACGTTATGCCCGATATCAGTAGAAGGAAACCCGTGCACATTGACTCCCTTCCTGAACAGAAGACAATGCGTCGACCCCCCAAAATGGAACATGCCCAGCTGATCGCCCTTCTTGACATGTTGACCCTCAGCAACCGTGATGTCGCAGGTTGAGACCTCACACATACCAACCCCCAGGAACGCCATCAACCCAATGGCCGGATTGTCCGCCTCAATAAAGACCACAGCCCGAGTAGCAGTAGCAGTGTTGTACTCCTGCGCCGTGACCTGGCCGGCAAAGTCGATTTTTTCCTTCTGGTCTGGATCCCCAACCCCTTCATACACCGGTTCGGCATAATAAGTGCCATCGGCAACATACGCCTTGACAATCTTCCCACTGACAGGCGCATGCCATCGGTGATAGCTCAGCGCGCTCAAAAACGCCTGATACACCGTCCCCCCCACAAACCGCTCCGCCAGTGGATCATGCGCCAACATATCCATAATCGAGTACGGCTGGGTCTTGATCCAGAACGTATCCCGCCGTTTCACGTTATGCGCCAGCTTATATGGCTGCGACTCGCATGCACTCGCAATGACATTATCATCCTCAGCACTCGCAACAGGCCGCATCCCCTCACGGAACAACCGCGTGAAAAAGTCATCCCACGAGACAAACCCATGATACTTCTTCTTCGGATCGCATACAAACATCTCCTCGAACGCGTAGCCACTCCCCTCACTGATGTTCGCCACACTCACCAGCCCCGTCTTCCCCGTCTCCCCAAACCACCCATACGCCGAGCTATCCAACACCGCTGCTGACTCCGGTGACCGCAGAAACTCGCCCCACGCATTCAGCACCTTCTTCAGCACCGCGTTGATTTCGGGGTCCAGATACGCCGCATACCCACTGGGCGTGCCCATCGACCAATCCAGCACCGCGTTGATGGGCAGCCCGACTAGCCCGACGCGGTGTGAGATGTCACTCCACGATGGCGCGGTCGTGAGCAGGTAGTTCAGCACCTGCAGCAAGTGGTGGTAGTCGCGGATCTGCGGGCAGCCCGTGGGGTCGCTCTGGTATACGCTGTTGCGGGGGATTTCGGCGAACATGGCCGAGATGAGCATGTAGACCCGCGTGTTGGATTCGATTAGGGATTTGAATTCGTGGAGCACGGGGTGTAGTGAGTGGGAGGTCTTTTTGTCGACGTGGGCGATTACCCCGCCCAGCCATTCGTGGTGCGCGTCGACGGTGGAGGGCATCCATTTTCCGATTCTGGGTTCATGAGGTTAACGTATGTTTTTTTTTCTTTTTATATATAAATATATATGGGAATGATTGGTTTGGGGGTGCAATTGGAGTCTTCTTACCGATGGAGTCGGGGGATGTGTTTGCCATGCTTGCAGTGCTTGGGGGGCATGATGATGGGGTTGGAATGGTATTTGGGGGGAACTGAATTGAATATTTTTTACTTGTTGCCATTGTGCTATTTATACGGATGCTGGCTCAGATTCAATCCATTGCATCATGATTTGGGATGTTGGTGGAATATTGAACGACGGTGACATCATAGTATGGGTTGGTTGGTGGAAAGCTTAGATGCTTGGTAACAAGATTGGGGGTGGTGATGGCTGTATGTCGGTACACTATGGAAGAGGGATGCAATTCATAAATATCAATAGCGATGAGAGAGCTGTGGAAATTCCTTGCATGCGACTATCTCGATGTGATTATTGTATACTCTCTTCGTAACTAAAATGACGTCACGTGTTCAATACTCAAGTCAACCCGATGGCTGCTGACTAATACTCTCCCATGAAACAAAAGTCATGTGACATGTCCGTGCCCTCCTTCGCTGGACTGGGATGATGGAGGCAGTTGTTATTCCGTAGGATGTTGCATTCTTAACTCAGATGTAGATACGTACATCGTGGTTCTGCTAACATCATCACAGAATAGATAAGCCACGATGACAATTTCCTCTCCTATGTAGCTACCCATCAATAGTTAACACCCGATGAGCCGAGATGAGACAAGGCAGATTCGAATAAATTTAGATTCAACTAAGCATATTCGGTGCCAAGCCTTTTGGGGGCCAAATCTAGGGACTCGTTACTACTTCAATCCGCTCATCTGAGATTCTTCCAACTCCCGACCTTGTATTTCCCTTTATTTGAGGCCTCGCTGTGGATACTAGTATGGGGTTTAGAAACCCCATCCATCGTATTAATGACAGCCACGCATACAATGGCGTCGCATTGGAGGAGACGGATAAAGCCCCGATAATCAACCAGCTTGAAGAACAAAACCCAACGCGATCACTGTGGACACCCTTTGTCCTGAGGCGCACATCTATCGGGTTATTTTTGGTTACCTTTGTCGCATGTATAATCACGCTCGCGGTCTTGTACGTCTACTCAGACCGACACCACGGCCTGGCGAGCACCGACGAGAGCCTGCACTACCTTTGGACATATGGACCGACTGCTTTTCTAACGCTTGTTGCGGCCCTATGGGGACAGGTGGACTTTCGCACCAGGCAGCTGATGCCGTGGCAGATTATGTTGCATGGGCCGGCGACGGCGAGTAATACTGTCTTCTTGGATTATATTTCCTCGTGGGAAGGATATGTGCTCTGGTCGTCCTTGCGAAAGAGACATGTCCCCGTCGCACTAAGCGTGTTCGGGGCGTTACTTATCAAGCTGCTCATTGTCGTGTCGACCGGACTATTCGCCTTGCGTTTGGTAACGGTGCACAACTTTCACGCTGAATTCCTCATGCTAGACAAGTTTGGCGGCGGCGGGTTCAGACAGGCAGTGGTTGACTTTGGGCCTTTTTCCACGATTTATTCAATCCACAAGTACGGAAGTGACTATCCACTGGGTACGACTAGCCAATATGCATACCAGACCTTTAACACGTCCAGTTCTAATGTCACCACGAACACTACCTTGATTGGGGAAATTGATGCCTTCCACTCACCATTTACATGTCGGGTTCTTCTCGATAATGTGACCGCGTCACTTCAGTGGGACGATGGTATCGTCACCAAAACTGTCCAGGTCGATCCCGACACTAGACTCAAGATCACCGACGACGATATCAAGATTTCGACTCCGGACTGTGAAGTATCATTACCGCGTTGGGACAATGCCTGGCAAGCGTTATTCACCAGCTGCGACGGCCGAAAATCCATCGATTCTGAATATGATCCCGAGGTGGACGAAATGATGTCCAGTTCACGCGACCGAGACAGTCTTTTGTTACACGTAGTCATCACAGCAGACGAGGACGACCAGTCCGACTTCCAAGATACCCAGTTCACAGCCGTTTATTGCGATGTGGACTATTCTATAGTTCGCGCCAATCTCACCATAGACAACCCACTAGACCCAGTTCCCATGTTAGATACCTCCAACTCTGCCAAACATCCGGACAGAAAACTTCCCGACGTCACGAACTTTGACATCCTCAACGCACTGCGCATGGCAGTGCAAAATATGACAATGGAGGCAATTCCGTCTATAACGATGCCTCCCCATTGGCAGAGAAGTAGTCATTTCTTCACTGTCATGAATTCATCCGTTAGCCAACCGCAGGATTCGAACTGGCTTGACGCATATAAGATCAAACGTGCAGCCGAGCTTTCGTTTCCCCCACTGGTGGCGCAAATTGCCAAACTGTATCTGCTTCACTCGGCCGAAGACTCTTTCACTGGGGTTCAAATTAATAGCGAAAACCGATTGATCATGCAAGACCTTTCATTTAGTCTTATGCAAGGTTGCTTGGCATTACTATTCCTTATTGGGGTAGGTTTGTTCCTTGTCGCCCCTCGACAGGGCTGCCCTAAGGATCCGGGCTCTATTGGCTCAATGGCAACTATCCTTGCAGCCAGTCCGGAGGCGAACAAGGCGTTTGAAGGAAGTGGAGGCCAGGATTTGCAGACGCTCAAGGGCAAGGCGGCCTCAACCCTCTACCGGTCTGGTCTTTCTTCTGCCCCGTCTGGCATGTTGCAATTCAGAATTGAGGTTGAGCCAGAGCAGACAAAGATGGGGACTGACGGTGTCGAACACAAGATCGAGTGGTGGAGGCCATTTTCCTCCAGCGTCGTCGCGCAGGTTCTGATATTTCTCGGTCCAATTGGCCTGGTTATTGCCCTTGAAATACTTTTCCAGCAGTCGGAGAGAAACCATGGAATTGCAGATATCGGATCCTCCGCATACATTCAGTATACATGGTCCTACATCCCCGCCGTGACCATGTTTGCAGTCGCCTTGATGTACAACCTATTGGACTTTGGTGCACGAGTCTTCCAACCATATAGCCTCCTCCGTCGCCGAGCTTCCACCGCGGCTACTAGTATTTTGAATCCGCAACTGGGGAAGATTACCGCCAAGTGCTTTTATGATTCACTGCGACAGCTTCAGCCTGCAACCGCAGCTACTAGTCTTGCCGTGATGCTTGCAGGCCTGTTGCCTATTGCAGCGAGTGGACTTTACACCATGCGGAACATTCCCCGTCTGACGCCTGTTGATGTCCGCCATCTCGACTCGTTTGACTTCATGTCCTATGGCGGAAACGACATCCCGCTATCGAGACCGGACTTGATTCTCAATCATAACATGTCATACCCGCGTTGGACATATCAGGATCTCGCTTTTCCATCCTTTGTCCTTCCGGAGAACAATACCCACGAACCCCAAGCACTAAACACAGTGCTCAATGTGTCCATGGCAGCTGTGCGAGCCAAAGCGAACTGCACCGCGTTGAACAACGACAACATCAACATCATCTCTAAAGAGCACGGGGTTCACGTGAACCTGACTCTTCCAGAGCGATGTTTGAGACCCGTCACCACCTACAAACCCTACGAAGCCCTCGTGGATTTCAACTACTCCTACTTCGGGCGAATGCTGGAAACCCAAACGCAATACCCCGACGAATGTCCCACCCTGACGATCATCTCCGGACACGCCCAGAAGGATGCCGTATCCACCGCAAACGTCCTCCTGTGTAGTCCGTACTTCGAGTCCGTCGAAACCAACCTGGTCCTCAAGGTTCCCTCGCTAGACATCGACCTTTCCCACCCTCTCATCACCATCGAGAAAACAGCCAAACCCATCGCCTCATCCAACGATTACTCCCAAGTCGTTCCTAGCGACTCCTTCACCTTCTCCTACTCGCAAATCCAGCCCCACGACCCGGCCTACCGCACAGATTACGACGGGGTGCTCAGCACCATGGCGTACGGATTCCACGGGACCCCTCCGCCTGACCTCGTCGGCGAGGAGAACCTACCACATCTGCAGGCCGCCTTTCAGCATGTGTACGGGGTCGCCCAGGCCCAGCGTGTCTCATGGCAATTTCGCCAGGAAACACACACTCCATCATCATCATCAACGTTGTCAGCCATCACTGCGGTATTGCACAACCCTGACCGCGCCCGGCTCGTGCAAAGCGGCATTTCGACGCACTTGCTCGCGGGGTTGCTGACAGGTATGGTGCTGTGTGCAGCGGTGGCGTTCTTTGCCATTGATACTCGGCGCACGTTACCCAAAAACCCGTGTAGCATTGCCGGGCAGGCGAGTTTGCTCGCGGGGTCGGAGATGTTGGGGGAGAATGTCATTCCGCCAGGGTGTGAGTGGTGGAGTGATAGGGAGTTACGGCGGAGAGGTGTGTTTGGGGGGTGGATGTTTAGTATGGGGTGGTGGAAAGGGGGGAGGTTTGGCATTGGCATTGGTCATGCGGAACAGGAGCATCAGTAGAAATCAATTGTGTTGTCATGATTGTATAGAAAGGAGTTTGAATGACATTGCATTTACTTTTTTTTCCCTTTTTCATCAGGTCTTCAGGATCGACTTTTTCCTGGATTAATTTGCCAAATAATTGTCATGACGATAAATTTGCTGCCGGCGCCAATCAATGTGCCTCGAAAGCGATGACTATAGGCACATCTAATTGCACGGTGGATTTGTGACACTGTTGCAGAAGGACTGTAATCATAAAGCCAGGAGCCACACATACACCCCTATATTAACCTGGAGTTTACTGAAGTCGATGTGGCACGGCGGTCTGCGGGTTGACTAAACCGTGGCATACTTCACAGTCACCACCACAAAGCCATCTCACAAGGAGAGTAACCATTCCTCTCCCAACTCATCACGATAGAACAGAATAGAAATGAGGATAAATACCGCCAACGACCTCCGTATGCAAAGGCGAAATTCTCTATCCTCTACAACCAGTATCCATCTCTGCAAATTGCATATATCTGCATTACCCTTTATCCAAAAGAAACAATGAAGTCCTTCGCCACCGTTGCATTCTTGCTCGCGCTTGTCCCCAGCACCATCGCTGCGACCTGCAACGCGAACGAGTACTACTGTGGAAGCTATCTGATGTCAGCTAGAGGTATGGGGGTAAAAAAACACACCCAGCTTCCCCCGATGACAATCTGAGCACTCGCAGCTAACAAACAACAGGCTGGGACCAGGGCGGTCTCCAGAGCCAAATCATGCGTACTATGGAGCCAGGGTGTGTTAAGCCTTATGAAAGCGATGTGAGAAGGACGCTGTTCCTCTGCACCGATGGCAACAATGTTCGAGCCGAGAAGGCTTGTCAATGCGGCTGCCGGGAGCTGGGCGCAGATGCCCAAAATGACATGTGCTACGGTATGTACATCGTTCCAGATCTTGTATGGGTCTAATATCTGGTTGTGTGGATAGACTGTGGCCCGAACCAGTTTTAAGCGATCGCGAGGTAGCGACGGAGCTATGGTGGTGGTGACGGAGTGATCAGATTGGTTGGTTGCATAGCTTTGTTCGAGCCCATTGATTTCTGTTGGGATGAGTCCTTCTGTCAGTACTAGTATCAAAGGAAGAGTGACGATTAAGCTCAATGGGAAATATGTTGCTTTGTTATGGGGACTTGTGTAGGTTCGCGTAATCATGCGTAAAACCCCCTTGTTATCCATCCTGAGGAATATAAAGATGGAGAAAATACCTTTGAATCATATGTTGACATTATATCCGTATCCCAATGATTCATGGCGTGGTCAGTCCTAATCCTAAACAGGAACAGAGACATGCCATAGTGTATGCATAACCCCTGAACACGAGTTCTCCGCCCATCACGATCCAGTTTATAATTCCTAGCTCCCAGTACTATTGGATGGGAAATCCTACGGAGTCCTGATGGAGTAAAGAATCGAATGAATTATTGGCATGATGGCTCGTGGCTGACGAGCCATCTCCTTGGCTCCAAAGCTGAAACTATTTCTCGTGGTAAAAACTTTAACATGAGGCGTTCTCCCCGGAATGATATAGGGCTTATTGCCCAGGTATTGCTGCAACATCAATCCACAAAGCACCTTTTGGTTCAATCCCCAGGGGGACATATCACGATTATAAGAAACGAGTCCCAAGAGAGAGAGAAAAAACATCCATGTGTCAAGAAAGTGGCAAAAGTCCATTCGAGAAGGTTGTTACCCGACACCATTCTTGTGGATGGTGCTCACTGCCTTCTACGACTGCTTGACTGCGAAAGGCACCAGATCCCGGGTTTAAAGTTTTTTTGCCAATGTATTTAATTTATGGAACTATATCGTATCTTGTCGTGTACAGTAGTATGTCTACTTTCACTCTTACCCCACTAGTAGGAGGTAAATGAGGCCAAACTTGTGGCGTACGGGGATGCCGTGGCCCGAGGATCCCCTTAGTCCAGTCTTTTGGTTTCAATTCAATCCAGCCAGCTCACTAAAGTATTCCACAACTCAATTCCATTTCAGAGTATTTGGTCATAATAGTCTAATGTTCTAATACCCCACTGAACTGAATCCGTGATTCAGAACAGACCATGGTTCTGTTCATGTCCACGTTTTTGGCCAGGGATTTTTCTCTCCAGGAATGTGATCATCCGCGGAAAAGACCCCAATGGGTTAGCTGATACCGAGCTACCGACAATAGTGCCATGCAGGAGTAATACCCCTGTCGGTTCCAGACAGCACAAACACGCTATTCACTGTCCGGTCTATCCAGATCTACGAATACTAACGAAAACAACACCTTCTCACGAACTCTGCAACAAACTAACGGGATCCACTCTGTCACCTTTTGTATCTGGGGAAAGATATAGCCTACGTAATTGACGTGTCATGCGGGTGTTTAGTCGGGTGAGAGAGGGTATCAAACCATGGTTGTCTGAGGTGGATAAGAAAGCGGAGCAGGAGTGGGGGGGGGAGAGGGTGGCAACACAACTTCAAGCGAAGGGCAGTTATAGATCATGCAAGAATTTAGACACAGCTAGATGCATGATGAGGCGGGGAAATTCGTTTCACTCCTGATGGCGTAGGTCGCCTCGGGTTTAGTGACGAGGCCCAAGCACCAACATCTGCCCCCCGGATTAGACTTTCCATGTTTTTTTAGGGCTTCTTGGGGTTAGTTTGGACCAACCGAATCTCCATCGCCACGAGGCACCGAATCCTTCCCCATCCTTTCGTAAAAACGTCATCCAGCAATACGGAAAAATTAAAAAAGAAAAGATAGATAGATGAACTGCAATTGAACTGCAAGGTCCCAAAACCATGCGCATTCTCAACTAGCGTCGTTTCTCCCCGGTCTAGAAATATAATCCTATCCACCCCCCCGCAAACCCTGAATGCCGCGAGTGGGCTATGGGATAGTCCTTCTGGAAATGAACAGATTCAAATCCCAATGGACAGCCTCCCATCTTGTGCGGTATGTTTCCTCGTTGTCCATTCTTAGACAACACACTAACATGCGCAAATGCTAGCTTATATGTTTAAGTCGAGTTATCCAAAACTCTACCTGTTCACTGTCCGATTTCGCGTGTATCTGCCAGGATACGCAGCTCAACTCGGCGCTGCAGCCATGCATCCTCCAGTCCTGTACAGTCCGAGAGGCGTTGAGTGCGATAACGAACGGTAGCCCAGGAAGGAATATAGTCATGCTAACGTGATCAATAACCAGCGGCGCAAAAGTTCTCCTACACAACATGCCAGTATCCAACGAGCGACGACACTCATGTCTTCCCGGTAATCAACATTGTGGGGATCATCATTGCGATTCTGGCAGTTACTCTTCGAGTAGGAGGTCGCGTGGTCAGCTCGAAGATGGGATGGGATGATTACACTATTTTGTTTGCTCTGGTGGGTTTTGTAACGCATTTGCCATATACTAGGGGAGGATACCCAAATCGCTAACGGTGTCGTTCAGTTCATCGCCGCAGCCATTGCGGGCATTGGATTTCCAAGTAAGTTCGCCGAATCGGTACATACGGATTAGTTGTTGACTTACAGCGCCTTTTAGTGGGATCACACGGTCTAGGGAAGGATATGTGGATGGTGTCTTTTGACAATATCACATACACTCTGAAGGTGAGTGTAAAAGTGGTCCCCCGTGGAGTCTTCGTTCTGTTACTTACTCGCTGCGCTTCCGCAGCTCTTTTTCATTGAAGAGAACCTCTACGTCGTCTGCATTGCAATGATCAAAAGCTCGATGCTGTTGCTATATCTTCGGCTTTTCCCGAATCAAGCACTCCGTATTGCCGTACAGATCACACTCGCTATCACGGTGGCCTGGGGAATCGCCAGTCTCTTTGCACAGGTGTTTTCCTGTTCGCCTATTCGATACTACTGGCAGAGTTGGGATGGTCAACATAAGGGCAAATGTATCAGCCACAATGCACTTCTGTTAGCCAATGCGGTTATCAACATCGTGCTTGATGTGGTAGTCATTGGCCTACCAATGCCAACTTTGATGAAACTGAGGATGTCATTGGGAAAACGCATTGGAATGTGTATGATGTTTGCTGTCGGCATCATGTAAGTTCGCAAGACACCTAGTTGGTCATTCCCTGAGATGCCTAACACAAACCTCCAGAGTGACAGTGATTAGCATACTTCGCCTATACGAAGGAGTTGGATTCAACAGCACGACCAACCCAACCAGTGAGCCCTTCTCCCCGGATACAAGCCAGACACAACTAGCTAACCTAGATCCCACTCCAGAGGACTTCGTGCCCGTGGGAATATGGAGTCTTCTCGAGGTATATCTCGGGATCATGTGCTCCTGCATGCCAGGTATAAGAGCCTCATGCAAGTACGTCTGGGCAGCAATCACGAACCAAAAGCTCCCCACAGGATCATCGAGCGGCCACAATAATAGCTCTTCGGGGTTTCGCTCGCGGTACCCGATAAAGACAGGGCAAGACCAAAGTGGACGATCCGGCAGTTCCCAGCTCACCGAGTTTGAAATGTCGCCCAAAAGATACCAACCCGGCAGTAACAGAGATCAGTACGGACAATCCGGCGAGTTTATTAGACTGCGAGACGTGGATCCTGAGTATGACCCATACGTAACGGAGATGAATAATCCCTCTCCGGCGAATTCCACAAGCCAGCTTGCTCGCATCAAGGAGATGAAAATTAGCCATGGCCGGTCGTTTTCGAAAGGGAGCCGGAAAGAGACCGCAGACGATTTTCCGTTGGCGAGACCACCGCCGGTGTTTGACCAGCAATACTCTTCGCATAGTAGAGGGGTGTCGCGCGATGGGTCGGCGAAAATGACGTGGCTTAATGATGGTGATTCCGGATGATATTTGGTAATTAATTCAAATTAACCTTCTATATTCTTGAGGACCGTACGTGCTAGGATGGGATGGCATACATATGTTCCACATTGGTAGACAGCGTACTACGTCCTATGTGTTAGCACACCTGAAATGCATCACTATCCCTGGCCACATATGCATGTACCACGCTTGTTTCCCTGTAGAGCTAGTGGTAAGTGGCCGAGGTTATCCTGATGACCCAATTTCCCGCCAGAGTTACTCAACTATCGGGTATAATTGTGTTGGTTGTGACTGAGAGCCTGTCAATCAATAGAGGTCGTATTTGATTACCTGCTTTCTTTATTTGTTCTTGTTCTTTAGTTGTTTAATAACATATTGGGAGTCTCTGGGAAAAGGGAATTTGCTCCTGGAATACTGTGTCCGGGTTATCAGTCTAGTGACGAAGCGTATTGTTGATGAAAGCAGTCTATGCGTTGCCCGAAGAACATGAAAGGATAAATCAAACAAAACCAAGCTTGCCAGGGAGGAAAGACCGTTGCATCAATTCTCGATCTAACAAATGGTCCGACGTCTGCATCGCTGTCCTTCAATCACATCGTGTGTCTACCATTGTACACTCCATAGACCCGAGATCTCCATACCAGATGACAGTTTGACCATGCTGCACTGACATACCATAATCCTGACAGTGCTCGTCCCTAATAAATGAGCTTTGGAAAAAACCTATTCCGGAACACACCACCACGTACTTAAAGAGGTTACAACTCCCGGTATCCCTATCTAACTTAATCTGTGCCGGGCCCACATTCCTTTGATGGCTATCAGCCTCTTGGCGGCCCACTTTGGCGTAGGACATCTTACTGTAAGCCGAAATACTCGCACGTCAAACCCATTTTCACGCAGTCGTAGTTCCACGGAATGAAGTCGAACGCTATCCCAATACAGGCCTAAAAAGAGCACTATCAGCCTCTAGCAGACTCAATACTTATTCGTGGAGATACATAGACTATATCGCATGTGTTTCCACAGGCATCCAACCACTCCGCTGCTGCCCACGTCGAAATGTTCAAAGCAATTGCGATGCTATGGAGCATGTGCATTGTTGTCTAGATCAATCAAGCGGCGGTGGCCTGGGAGGTAATGATGAATAGTTGACTCACTTTACTGTTCCGGGGGGACGTGAGGGCTTCTACTCATTTTAAGGTCTCGCTCGTCGGGGGTGATGTAACATTGGCCAACTACAGACGATGAGGGCATTGATCCATTGCCCGATATGTTCCGCCGAGAAATGAGATATTGGGAGCATGTACATTGTAGCACCCGTACATATCTATTCATCGCATCGTGCTTGTGACATGTATCAGTATGAGTATCACGAACCATGTAAATGCCCCGAACTTCGGATGGATTCTCTACTACTCAGACTGGCGCCATGTTCCTGCGGGTGAATTGTGCAAAAGTACACCATGAATTGGGCCGGGCAGGGTTAATGGATCACATGTTCTCCTAATTATTTTCAGAGGTGTAAGGTTGGGCGACTGAGTTGGAGTTCTCTGTAATCCACCGGATCTCTGCAATTTGACACGAAAGAGAATTCTTACCATCATTCTCAGAACATTATTTCCGTCATTCAACCCGCTCTACATACGATACGTTGAAAAGGGAGATCAAAATAGATTCCCAGAAACATGTAGAGATAAAAAAAAAAAACAATTGTTCAAGGTTGCTGGAGAGAATCTCATTGTATTCCGTTCTCAAGGCAATTAGCATGTATAGGAAACCGTGTAGTTTCCAAGCCCCTATACCTATATCTCTGGTCTTCAATCACATCCGAATGTATCTATCGCGGAGCACTTCATGGACAAGATAGGTCCCTCCCACAAAATAACATCACCACGTAGTAATGTAGTACCATAATCGGTGCAGGTGTCGTCGCTATACAACATTGTTACAAGGAGCATATTAAACCAGGTTTTCATCTGCATGAGACCAACATACCGATAGAGCTCACAATATCCAGTGGCCCGATCCAATAAAACGATTGATATGCCCCCCCAACTTGGGTACTCATCAGCATCTGTGGCGAACCCCAGGGATGTATGGAATCTCACTTGTGGCCGGTATGGCGGCACACGAACCCCATTTCTACACAGTGGAATCCTGAATCGCCGCCGGCTTCCCTAATAGACACACAGGCCTTGAAAATTCAACGCTCAGCTTGCAATTATATGACTTGAGGGTCACAGGGATACCTCTTTGTCCGAATTGCAAATTCCACAGCAGGCATCTTGACCGGCCACAGAGATTGCCATTCCCAAACTAAGGGAAATGATGTAGTTCACGTACATGATTCGACACGATAACCCAAGCAATGGCAGCCTAAACTACACCGTGGGTAGGTGAACCTTTTTTTTTTTTTTTTCCCTCGTTTTGCTATGGAGGCTTGGTTCCTTTTAAGTTATCCTTACCAAGTTAGACACGACGTTCGACAAGGACATACCTTGTGGTCTTTCAAAATCTGACCGGTATATTTCAGGGGAATGTCGTGCCATGGTAGTACTTACTTGCACATATCTATTGCTCCGGTCCTAGCCACACTGTATCTACATAGATATATGCGATAACACAATGGAAGTCACAATACAACAGAAACAAACACCGCCCCACCATCCATCTTGAATGTCGCAACCAATTGGCATGTTATCCACTACCAAGTCTCGCAGATCACAGCCACATGTTAGTAGTGCGTGGAAGCCGCGCAAAAGTACGCGTTGAATCTGGCCGGTCAACTTTTGGTTCGCCATGTATTCCATTCCCTTTTGCTGTGTTTCTCCTGTGTAATATCTGTCTCCTGGGGTGGTCAGTTTATGAGCGTTGGTCCTGTCTGCAATCATACTGCCCACCCGCGTTGGGAACTGATACGGAACACCCCGGACAATATTCATCCTGCCACAAGATATGCGACGGCAAAACCGCTCCTGTGATCAATACAGAAAGTCAAAAAGAGGATGTGACCTTGGAAAAATCTTCGTCTCTGGTAACAATACTGCCGACGGCAACCAAAATTTGTCTTTTTTTGGTCTTGTTCTTTCTTTTTTTTTTCCCATGTAGCCCTCACACTCTAATAACAGCTTTTGTGCTCAGATAACGCCTCTGTTACCGCGTCGTAATCATGTTCCTACTGCCGACGGACGAAGAAGGCATGCACAATTGAATGGGCTCGGTCACACACCCGACGGAGCAGTGGGAACAGCCTCCTTGCAAGGCATCACACAAGTTATCCTGCGCTTCGGAGTACTAGACCCAGCGAGAGGGGGCCCGAATCCTGTGGTGGAGCGGTTGATAATGGCCCAAATAATATTGCAACAAGTTTTTAGGATATTTCCGCTATCTCTGACGGCGACTTTCCGGGAGGAATGGTAGAACGGGTCGATTATGGATGGTTGAACAAGGCAACTAGGGACAGCCATGGTGCATCAGATGGGCTTTGGGCGGGCGTTTCCTACAACTCGACATCTGATGTACTTGATCCTCTTTGGCAGAGGGGTGATGATGGTAATTCGGCTGTGCCTGGGTGTGAGTATCTACTATCCTCACCAGGTACCACCAACTACCCCCCCTGCCGTCCCTCCTTTGGACTCGCGAACTAGAAAGGAGGATATTTCTGGAGGAAGGCAAATAAACCGTCACTATGCAATGTGGTGGAATCAATCCTCCTCCCCTTCCTGGTCAGATCAGACAATAGCAACAAAGCTCAACAATCAGCTCATTTCTTCCAACCTGATACAGCTGTATCATGATGTTTTCGAGCATAATCGCTCCTGTTGGTTAATTGAATCCACCTGCCCTTACACCCTAAGGCAGAATAAAACAATACCCACGCAACCAGTCACGGTCAATCAAGGGCGTGTCCCACCCTGGTCCAACAGAGTTTACCAGCGGACAACCCAGCTGGACCGGGTGGCCACATCAAGGAAAATCATACACCTGGACTGCTCGCAAGATAAGGCAGCGTCCAAAGCTCTCTATATTGCCATCATAGCATTTGCCGCTCAATGGGCACAAGGCAGTGGCCGCGCCAAAGACCAGTTTCCATCCTTCTTCGACGAAGAATACCAACCACCACCAGGGGAATCACATCGCCCCCAAGTCGAGGAGTTTGACCAAGTGATGCAATGTCACCTTTGGGAACAGGCGCGCCATGCACTGGAGAACATCGACGGTGTTCCTCAACGCATTCAAAACTGGTTCATCTGCATCTCCGCCCATTGGAACCTGGCCGTTCTGATACTCGCAGACCTCATCGACGTCGTTGATTCTAGGCAGCTGGGCACCAATTGTGAGCGATCATTCCGTTTTAATATCCGCCAATCATCAACACTTCGACAAACAGGCGCTGAAGAGCTGTCTGATCTCGCTTGAGCCTCTACACCAAATACCAAGGATGCATTGTATACCAGCTCTCCTCAACTGTCGGAATATCACCATGCAGTCGATGAATGCAGGATATTGGCGAAGCCCTGGACTATGATGCTTATCAAAGCCTTTAGTAAGGCTGCAATCGTTCTAATGGCTGAGGTTGAGAAGTCCTTATGCATGTGGGAGGCACCAACCTGTGAAAATCAACGCAAACGGTGGAAGACTGAAAGATTGTATCAAGGTTCTCTGGTATCTTGGTAAGAAATCTTCCATGGCGAGGGAAATTGCGGATCTCGTTTTTACAGTTACGAAGCGGCTCATTCGTGAGCTTGAGTTTACATATGATCCTGTCTGGCTTTCGTTCTGGTCTGACCATATATCAATACTTTGAGTACTGAATACTATGATGTTGCTTCCTTGGTAGAGTCTAGGTGGGCGAATCGGTGTGTCTGGATGGGCGGAAACTCCGCTTTCAGTAATGTGCCATTCCATGCTGCTCGTGAACCCATTTTTATATCTCCCGCTGGTTAACAAACTCTTAAGTTTCAATATCATTGTCACATTGTGTGAACCCCTAAAAATGGTTCACTTGTATTAAGAGGCATATACACTCCACCTAATTCAGCTGGTGGCTTGGTACAACTCAGCTTCTACCCTCGCCCACAAGCCCAGAACCTGAGCGTCTGCAAATGGTAAAATCTGCGTACAAACAATGCCTGCGATGCCTTTCTCTCGATCACACCACCACCATAGATTCGCCAAGCCAGCCCAGAACGCCGTTCCCGTGGATCTGCCGGTCAAGCCCCCATTGCTGAGCATAAATGAGAGACCCCATCCCTGTGGAGGATCCCCCGGCACTGGGTACAGTTCGGGGATTGGGTTGGTTAAATCTGCCTTTGATGCCGGGATCCCTTGACGTCCATAATTTGGGAATTGGGGGATTTGGTTGCGGAACATCTCCTCTACAGTTTTCGCTTTCAGTAGTTGCACGCCGGTGCGTGGGCATGTTCCGTCGTTCAGCAGCACAGCCAGAACCTCTGTAGATAAATCAGTACGTGAGAAGGGTAGAATATCTATGGATAACACAAATCACCTACTGCAATATTCCTGTGGCTTTGCGAACATGCCACCACCACCACTGTTGAATATTTCGCCCGCCTTGGCTGGATCCACAACTAGAGGCGCGCGGAGAAGATGATCTCTTGGGTAAAGTTTACCATCATTGGCTCTGAAATGCATGTGTGCAAGCTTCTCGCGCATTTCCGAGCTGGGGATCATCGACATATTCTCAATGCCCAGTGGCTGGAGGACATGGAGTTGCAGGTACTCGTTCAGGGAGAGACCCGTCACATGCTCCAGGGCGAGGCCTGCCCAATCGATACCCACCTTCATAATGGTTTAGCAACTGGATCAAATACAAATGCCAAGTAATACCGGAAATTGAATTTGTCAATCAAACGAAATGGGTTCGTTCAACGTACCCCATATTCCCATCCTTCACCAGGCTGGAAGACAAGTGGCATCTTAATATCATCAACGCGTCCTGAGAATTCATCAATGCCCACGGGAAGAGACCAATCTCTCAGACGGTCATTGAAGAAAGTGTACCCAAACCCAGCTGTGTGGGTCAGGAGCATTCGCATTGTAATCCTCGTCCTTTTTTCTTCCAGGGATCCGTCCTCCCTCAGTACTTTCAACTCTTTCAACTCTGGGCACAAGTCCTCGAGAAATTCACCATCATCAAGATTCAAACGGCCTTGTTCGACCAGTTGCATACATGCAAATGCAGTGAGCATCTTCGTGCACGACGCGATCCAGAATATGTTATCCAAAGTCATTGGCTCGCCACTGGTAATGCCTCTTTTGCCAGCCGAATATGCAAATAGATCGTTCCCATCCTTTCCGACTACCGCAACTGAAACGCCTGGGATTCCGCTTGTTTGGTCCTCGCAGGCGGTATCTATGATCCCCTGCAGCGTTTCAGTTGTTTTCGCATCCAGCGACATGATGAAGGCTCGGCACAGTCGTATACGATCGGTCTTCGTGTTGTTTGCGTAGTTGAGCAATTTCGGAAGAGGTTTTGGACGCGAAGACACAACTCTAACCGAGGAAGAAAGCACGCCACTACTAAGATCCTACTTATTTGGTGGCTGCTAATCTACTTGCAAAAGTTGGGGCTCAGTTAATGGACCGGCCACTGCTGATCAGGCGGGAAACCCCGCATCTCGTGCGGACCCGCAAATTCAAAATCGCGGCCCCGCAAACTTAAGCGCTCAGACTCTGCAAATTCGGCCCTGCTGCGGTCTTGGTCGGAATGCCGTTGTGTACGAAACATGGTGGATGTGAATGTGACGAGCAAATGCGCTGTATTTGTCGAGTCCGCAGGGGGCAGTATCATGTTTGCTAGCCTATCCCCTGAAATCTCAGCAACGTTGCTCGGTTTCCAATTCTGTACGACTTGTCAGCAATATAAAATGAGGCCTATAATCCACGGAGACTTCGATCTGGACAACCAATGCTGTTTTAAACTACAAAGAACAAAATCAATCACATTCGATAATGTATCACCATGGGCGACGGAGTCTCTGCACCAAAGTTCGCCACCGAGTTAACCGACTATTCGGTACAACACCAAGAAACCTCCGGCCCCTATGCTCAGAACCTAGAGGTTGACGCCTTGGTTGTAGGCGCCGGTTTTGGTATGTCACCATGTCCAACGTTGTGACTTACCACTAGCCATGTCTAATAACAGTCAATGTACCCAGCCGGAATCTTCATGCTCAAAACCCTTCGAGACCGTGGCCTCAAGACCGTCATCTTCGAGGCTGGAAGTAGCACCGGCGGTACCTTGCGTTGGAACTGCTATCCCGGCGCTGGTGTCGACTCCGAGGTCCCTGAATATGAGTTCTCCTGGCCCGAAGTCTGGAAAACCTGAAATTGGACGAGCAATTACCCCACATACGAAGACCTTCGGGCGTACTTTGATCACGACGACAAGGTGATCAACATTACGAAAGACTGTGCTTTCAACACTGTTGTTGTTGGCGCCTACTTCAACACTGACACCGGAAGGTGGACAGTCGAGACACAGGATGGTCGAAGCACAACAGCTAAGTACCTGGTTCTGGGGACAGGTTTTGTGAGTAGACAGTACCCATGTATTCGGGAATCGGGACCATGGCATTCCTGACCCTCAATCCCAGGCAGCCCGTCGCTACATCCCCGACTGGCCCGGAATGAACAAATTCCAGGGCGTGATCCACCATTCCTCCTTCTGGCCCGACAAGAAGGTCGAGGTCAAGAATAAGCGCTGTGCTGTCATCGGCACCGGTGCGTCGGGCGTCCAGATCGTCCAAGCCTGGGGCACAGAGGCCGGGGAGGTGACTGTCTTCCAACGGACCCCGAACCTGGCTGTGCCTATGCGCAAGCACAGCCTTTCTGTTGAGGACCAACAGCGCGCCAAGAAGTTTTACCCCGAATTGTTCAGGTACCGGGAGCAGAACTTTGCCGGGTTCCATTATGGCTGGAATGAGAAAAATACATTCGATGATACGCCTGAAGACCGTGAGGCCTTTTATGAGAAGGTTTAGGCGGAGGGGGGGTTTCGGTACTGGGTTGCTTTGTACAAGGACAATCTCTTCAGTGCAGAAGCGAACAAGGAGTCGTACGACTTCTGGGCGAAGAAGACCCGCGCTCGCGTTGGGGATCCTAGGTTAAGGGGCCTGCTCGCGCCGTTGGATGGGCCGCATCCGTTTGGGGTTAAGAGGCCCTGTTTCGAGTACAATTATTATGAACAGTTCAATCGGCCGAATGTGGACCTCGTCGATATCAGGAACAATTCTATTAAGGAGTTTACCGAAACTGGCATCACTCTTCACGATGGTACCCACCATGAGTTTGATGTTATTGCTGTGGCTACTGGCTTCGTAAGTTGAATACCGAATCATACTTGAGGACATTTGTAACTAACCCGTTTATCAACAGGATATTGTCACTGGCCGTGAGAACTACTCTCCTTGGAACCTATCCGAATCCCGAACGATGCTAATATACATCTCTAGTGATGACCCAGCTCGGCCTACAGAGTATCAACAACACAAACCCACAAGAGGAGTGGATCCCCGGCGCAAAGACATACCTTGGAACAACCGTCAGTGGTTATCCTAATATGTTCCATATCTACGGCGTCCACGGTCCCACCCTTCTGAGTAACGGACCCACGACTGTGGAGGTCCAAGGTCGATGGATTGCCGACTGCATTCAAAAGATGGAACGGAATTCCATTCGATACATTAACCCGAAACCCAGTGCGGCTGATGATTGGAAAGACCATATTGTTGATATCAACAAGAAGACCCTTTTTCCGACCACCAAGTCCACCTACATGGGAGGAAGTATTCCAGAGAAGGTCTTTGAGCCGGTGTGCTATCCCGGTGGAATCCCCGCTTATGAGAGGGAAATTCGAGTGGCTTTGGACAGCATGGAAGGATTTGATATTGTGAAGGAATAGGAGTTGTTGTACTTGGGTTGTCTTTCTTTGTCGATGGTAGTTTATTTTTGAAAAATCGCCTTGGAACTAAGCTTTGGCCCAAAATTATAAACGATTGTAGTTCATGCTACCTTGAGTGACTATTAATGACGATCTGAGTATCAGGATTTCACTATAGATTGACCAACAACAATGAACTGGTCCTAATGCTACAGTGTGGATTAACCCCTGAAATTGGATGGAAAGTTCAGGGGCGAGTCTAGGCCTAATACGGCAAGATCGATGCCTGGGGCGGCACAGCACATGACAGACGGAGCCCTGGTTTTGTATGGAGTATGATAGTATCTCGCAGATTGTTGTGCACAGCCCTCGCCTCCTTTGACCCGCGGTCAATGCGCTTCAGGCTATTTCAATGAGAGATCCTTGTATACCACTAGTTATCGGTAGAAAGCTGTTTACCTAAGAGGGTTACACCCCCAATGGTACACGTGAATCCAGTATCCTCCGAATGATAACGAAAGTAATCAATACCCCTATAACCGAGGTTGGCCCCAAAGAGCCAAGTGCCGTTAACATGACTTGGGATGATTTGAGGCTCCTAAATATCTCATCACTAAGATTGACGGGGGGCTTTGGGCTTTCGCTCCTTCCCCCACCAACCCAACTCAATTTCGTTCGTATCTCAACTCATGGTTGGCTAGAGTCACCTAGTCTAGCCTTGGTTATATTACAGCCTCCACTTCTCCGGCAAATCGTTAACCCCCAAAAGCCATCCGAACTTCTGAGATAACCTGGTGCCCATCGCTTAAACTCAAGTTCCCATCGATCCTCCATACATGCTAATCTTTTTTTTATTTTTATTTTTTCTTATCGAAGGCCTCCCCTCAGAGCACCCTGCGCAGAGTATTCCAGATATTTTCAATGTGATTTTCTTCTTGTGATTGGAAAAAATCCCCAAGTAATTGTATTTTCTGACTCTTTACCATCCTAGCAGGCTTTTCGTTCGTTATCACCTGAGGCCCAATTATACCCCGGCTAATATTTCCCCTTTGACGCCGATTCTGCCTTGCAAATGACTGTTCAAATTTTCTGGGGTGCGGCTTTTTCTCACTAACGACTCTTTTTGCCTGCGGCCAAAGGCTAGCGTACAGCCGATGTTGTTAAGCCGCACCAACGGTGCAAAGTTAGCGCTATTAGACTGTTCCGGTGACGCATAAAAGAAATTACACGACGGAAATGAGACGACATTCATCCATTATACGTCCACCTCAGCAGCAGGGGTTTGTTGGCTAACCACTTAGTGTGTGTCTAGACCTGGATAGACAAATGTAGGCTCGTCTACTGCCCCAATCACGCCCACGAGGTGATGTGCCTGTCAGGTTTTCATCAATGGGATTGATGCCTCCCCAATGAGAGCCTGGCAGATCATCCAGACCAGATATCAGCCACTTTGATCGTATTTAACTGTGCCAATCCCCTCCACCTCCATGTCCGTGCATCTTTTCTCTTTGTTGTGCCCGAAATACGCCATCCAGAACACTCGTTTAAAGCACCTCTTTTCTTACCAAAATCACTATGCGTCTCTTCGGTGCCTTCGCTTTCTCCACTCTAGTGGCTCTGGCTACCGCCTATACCGACCCTGATTATTCCCAGAACCCCTCTGGCAACCCTATCCTAAAGCCCGGCTTAGGCGAACTGGTCGCCGCCGGTGAGCCCTACACGATCACATGGACTCCTACGACCAAAGGGCCCATCTCTTTGGTTCTCCTGCGAGGGCCTAGCGAAAATGTCAGGCCCATCGATACCCTGGCGGATGCCATCCCGAATTCCGGCTCGTTTTCCTGGACCCCAAGTGCGTCGCTCAAACCAGATACCACTCACTACGGCCTTCTACTGGTTGTCGAGGGAACAGGCCAGTACCAGTACTCGACTCAGTTCGGCATCAAGAATCCCGAATACGTCCCTCCGTCCGGCTCTACCTCGTCTACGAGTGAATCGACTCCCACGACATCTTCCACCTCCATGAAACCTACCACAACGACTACCACGTCGGCTTCAAGCTCTACTACTAAGGAGACCACATCGACGCATCCGGAACCGACGACGACTAGTTCTTCTTCGTCGTCGTCCTCTTCCTCCGCCTCTGTTCCTGAGACGACGGAAACCGCAGAGCCAACCAAGACCTCCCACACGAAGCCCGTTGAGTCCAAGACTTCTCACCAAACCCCGACCACTGCGTCCGTGGTTGAGTCGACTACTCCTTCGGCTACACCCACTCCCTCATCCGATACTGCGTCTGGGGCGGCTCGTCTCACTCTCAGCTTCGCGGCTATCGTTGTCGGTGTCGCCGCCTTTTTCATTTGAGTCTGACTTCAGGAACGTGCTCATTCATCTATTCCCTGGGTTCTATCTTAAAAC
This sequence comes from Aspergillus nanangensis, assembly GCA_015844325.1. Lineage (NCBI taxonomy): Eukaryota > Fungi > Ascomycota > Eurotiomycetes > Eurotiales > Aspergillaceae > Aspergillus > Aspergillus nanangensis. The sequence continues at coordinate 6,692 of VCAU01000001.1, read as the reverse complement.
GTTCATTCATATATATTCCCCCTGATTTTTTTTCAATAATGTATTCTATTCTCGGCAATGCCTACGTGATTGAAATTGCGATCGGTAAAAATTTACTGTTACACGAGTTGGTTGGGGTCTCCCAGATAAGCCGCCCCAAATACTTCCCCAAAATGGGTTGGAGTGGGATTATCCCCCCCTATTCAGAACACGAGCAGTTTCGCTTTTCTTTCACGAATTAATTATTCCCCCTTTAAGTGTATCTAATCGATGTTGTTTTAATTAATGTTACATCCAACATTTTGCCATTGTATTTTAGCTAAAGAACAGCGGGTGTGTATTGTCAGAAGAGTGCATATACAGGTTTATTATAGTGGAGCCTTTATCTGTCTACAGCGAACAACTATGCGTACATCTCAATTTATAAAACGCGTCATGCGCCGCGATAAATATTCAATAACAACCGCATGAAGCAGTTGTATCCTTCAGCTGTAATAGTAGCCGCGACTCGTGATATATACTCTCGCATGCGGCAATCTATTCAGGCTTGAACACAATCTTATGGTACTTACGCGCTTCAAAGTCCGCATATGCCTGAGGCGCATCTTCCAGCGACATGGTTTTACCACACAAAAATGCCACCTTATCCTGTTCCCTACGCAGAATCGCCAAAGATTCCTCGAAAACGCTTCTGACAGGACACCTCCCGAAAGCCATGGTGAGGTTCTTGCCATAGCAAGAATATCCCTGCAGCGGCAGCTCTTCGGTGTGCACGCCTACTGAGCTAATTTGCCCCCATGGCCTCGCCAAGTCCATTGCCAGCATGAAGGCATCGGCATGTCCAACAACCTCCATAACCACATCGGCACCACGACCTTGTGTTGCGTCTTTAATCTGCTGCACTGGGTCTCCTGTGCTGCTGAGCGGTATGGCTCCAATTTTTTCGGCTTCCGCAAGACGCTCCGGCATGGTATCAATGGCGTAGACGGTTTTCACCATCGTGAGCGCACAGGTGATGGCGCAAATTCCAACAGGACCACACCCAATCACGACGGCTGTATATTCTTCTCTGTCGCGCTCCGTGAGGTCTTTGAGGAATCGAGCAGCGGCGAAGTAGCCGGTCGGGAAGATGTCGGCCATCAATACAAGCAGCTCTTCTGGGATACCTGCAGATGTGGGGTTAGAGCACAACACACACACGTATCCAACATTGTCGCGCAGTTATAGACCTACCATCTGGAGCTTTGACACAGGTGGTATCTGCAAGAGGAACACGCACGTATTCCGCCTGACCCCCGTCGATTGTATTGGCTGGAACGGAGTTTCCAAAAAGTTCGCCTTTGGGACAGCGACTAGCCTGGCCACGGACACAGTAATAGCATTGCTGGCAAGCGGTATAGAATGGAACGACGAGGCGGTCTCCGAGTTGGAAGTTGTCTACACCCTGGCCCTTCTCTACAACCACGCCTACAAACTCATGACCACAAACAAACCCCGTTGGAGCCTTCATATGACCCCGATAGAAGTGGAGGTCAGATCCCTGGCTGGAGGTCAGTTTTAAAACAATACAATCAGAACATGAAGTGGGACTTTCGATAATTCACTCACACATAGCGCACTTGCAGTCACTTTAAGAACAACATCTGTTGCTTTCTCCACCTGGGGCCGTGGGCGGTCTTCCACAACAATCTAATCCAAATGAAATTAGAGTTGGTCGTGTGAAAATAAGGCTCAGGCCAGTAGGTATCTCTTGGTATAAACACACCTCGTGGGGGCCTTTGAAGACAACCGCCCGCATTGTTTCTCGAGTCATGGTAAAGGTCGTGAATGTGTAGCAGAGAGAGAGATGAATTAGTCGGGGTATGGCATATATCCCCGCTTGCTTTATACTGTTCCCTGAACCCCTCACGCGGCCTCGGTAGAAACCCCAAGCGCTGCGGGGGAATTAACGAGGGCATTGGTCACTGGGTATTCTCGGCTGTGTCTCTACAGGATGGCTTTCCAGTAGGCTATTAATGTATACCCGCAGTGCTTTCCCGGAGCCCTGTGGGGGAGGTATCGTCATCCATCATTCTGGACACACACAATCTACCAGACACCTACTCAGGGTCAGGGTTGAAGTTCGATTAATGGTCAATTGTCGCATTCGGCCATTGCGATGTCTAAAAATCTGCAACTGTTCCATTTATAACCAGTCTCGTCATTCGAATTTTCCGGTTCTACCACAGTTTCCTGTAGTGTGTAACTTCATATGGGTCGTTCAGTTTTAGGAGACCCTTATGACTTCCCACTCACTCAGTGCTGGAACCCCTCGATTTGGTTTCTCTTTCTGTCGTTGAGGGCTCCCGACATTCATTGCCCAATTATGGACCAGGTCAGTCTAACTAACTCGTCTCCTTGTGAGTGTATATGTGCGAACTTGAAAATTAGATAAATATCACCGACAAATTCCCATTTTCATCTTACTATAAACGGGTAGGAATTGTGATACAAACGAGCGCGGCTGCAATAATAATGTATGTATAATGTCTTAGGTAGATATATCTGTGACGCCCAACCAAACTCTCGAAGGTTTTGTAAGATACCGAGACTGTATTGAGCTTCGTACTGGGAAGCTATAGTTGTCCCCCACGGGATGATCCATTTTCTAGGCTCCAGGAGATGATTTTCTCGAGTCATTCACTGTTGCCTGTTATATAGATCATGGTTATAATATACGGTGACCCTGATGTAACATGCATTGATTCCCTAGAACGTCTACGATTATACCAAGAGATCTTCAATGCATACATATTGTCTCTGTTTTGGATGGATGACGTACTGTACAATCATCCTACCAATCCGGCCAAGACGCACTGCAATTCCAGAAAAGTAACACGGCAAGTAATTGTGAATACACGACATCACACATATATACATAGGTAGCTTCTACAACATATAACACCTTATGCGCAAATTAGAGAAATAACCGTCCTCTACCACGCGATCTTAGCTTGCGTCTCTAGCTGAAACAGCAGATGAATTATCTTATTCGGTATATTTCGAACAGCACATGGGTACTTGTCTCGATCTATTACCATGCACACTGCCTTCTATCAGATAGATATATATTACCACAGATTAATACCTAGGTAGCAAAAAGTGAGGTGCCTATCTTGATGCGTGACAGTACGCTAATATCCACCACGGCTGGAATAATATCATCATCCTCAACACGGATCAAATGCACCCCCACAAGATAACGTATATCGGCATTGGGATTATCGCGCCAGGTATAGCCCAGATAGGGGTAAGGGCAGTCACCACAATAACTTTATAATAGAGCTAATGTAGATTCATCCAACCAGGCCACATTCATCAGAAAGAGGGAAGATGACCCAGGTACCGGCTACCTTTCTGTAGTTCCTATATCGGAGTTTTGTGAGGAGCCCCAGCTCCTCTACACACCACCACCCAACGACTTCGATTATATCGAGATGATTGTTCCTGGTGTGACATGTATTATCTGGGAGTAAGTTATCACCCGCTCAAATAATGTATGCGTGGGTAATGGGTTGTTTGTTGAGCTGTCTCGTAGGAGCGACACGTGTAGTGGAGACGGTGCACAGATCGAATATGACCACGTATATAAGTGGAAGAAGGAGTTCAAATCAGGCTACTGTTACGTTCACGAGGTGGGATGGGGTAAATGTCACGACGGCTGGTACATCTAGGCAACTATCAAGCTGGGTAGGTAGTCTTGTTGTGTCAGCGGGTTGTGTTGTTCTATCGTCTGTCGGAATAGCTGTTTGCTATCGACCCATGCTTCGAGAGACATCCGTCCCACGTGCCCAGTATCCATGGGTGCATCCATGAGTCTAGATTATGGCGAGTGGGTACGGGCGACTAATGCGGCCACTCCGCAACAACTCCACCCGCGATTTTTCTGCCGGCAGTACTAAAATGGGTGTAGAGCAGTAGTGTGTCTTTCATAGAATTGTCTTATAAATGAAGCTATTCAAAGGTGTACGTACATGTTGACTTGCTTAGTTTCACCAAAGACTACTTATCCTGAGCACCACGTAACGGTACAAGTCATTGCTCAGGTGCTGCAGACATCCCCTGCAACTAGGCCGTGCTGGTGTTGAAAAGTATTGAAAAACATAAAAAAAAAAGATTATACGTACCTAAAGCAGAATAGGGTGCTCCTCGTCCCCCTCCTCTCTATCCAAGTTGATTGGATTCCCCTCCTCATCTTCTTCAGAATTCAAATTGATTGGCTTCTGAGGAAAACCGATCACCTGTCGAGGTCCTTCTTTTTGTACAGCGCGATTTCCGAGATCCTATACGTTTAGCTAATTCTCATCACGTACAGAGCAACGGACTACCTAATCCGGTTATTTATAATTAGCGCATACTCCCCCGAATACGCCTAGAATATAATAATATTCAGGAAATGTACGTGTACCAAGACATCCGCGGCAGCTGATATAAAATACAAACAATATACGTCTACATAATTATATAAGAATAGCATAGATATACGAAGGACGCCGTCTTTTAATTTAATATAGAATAATCCTGCCGCGATTAAAAACTATATCCTGCTCCGAAAGACTAAGAAGCTGGCGTCCAGTACGCGTATATATATACCGGCCCAGAAGATCACGGTTCCCTAAAGAAAGAACAAGATTGTCGCCGACAGCAAGACAAGTATATATATAGCGGAACCATGTCTCCATGGACATGATCGGGGAGGGGAGGCATTAAAAAATAAAATTATTAGGATAATAATTATTATATAGAAATCACAAATTAGTAGTATTTTTTAAAGCTGTACAAACTCACTAAGCTGTCAAACTTGAAGATAGTAATAAGAAAAACACTTAAAATCTTATTAGATATATACACAGCCATGATAGTAGTGGTAGTGATTATAGTAATAATAGAAATAATAATAGTAGTAAGATTAAATAAAAAAAAAATAAATAAAGAGAAAGTAAACTTTATCTCACTACTAACACTATCATCAACATCAGTAAGGTAGACGACTAAGCAAGTTAAATATAGAATATACTATATATTAAATATTATCAAATTCTGGCCTATATTCTTTAATTTTTTTTTTATTCTCTGCGTCTAATACATAGGTCTTCCTGGTACAATAAGAATTAATATAATTAGAAGATACTGAGAGTACTCGACATCGCTTGGAACTAGTCTGTATAGTAAGAGAATAAACAGAAAAAACTTCAGACAATCTATCTAGTGTATAATTCTGAGATTTCTACTTAATTTTTTTCTTTTTTATGGGTTCTCTCTTAACTAACTGAAGAAGAGTAAGAAAATCATTATTAGCTACTAATTCTAGTTTAATCTTGATATTCTTATATAATAAATATTTAATAATTAAATAGATTATATATTCCTTCTTTATAATTCTATATTTGGCAGGTTCAAACTACTATATAATAAGATTCTCTACAGCTTAACGGCCCTGTATAGTTTGGCTTAGATATATAGAACTTTTCTTAATAATAGTAGTAGTCAGGCGAAAAATATTTTTTAATTAGCGTACATATCTTCGACTAGTAGAAAGAAAATTATATTTAATAAAACTGTCCAATAAATTAATTATATATAATTCAATTCTAGTTTTAACTTACTCTATTTTTATTAGTACACGTATATATAAAAAAATAAGAAACTTATTTAATTTTTATAGAGTATCTCCACTATTCTCTTTATCTTAAAATATTAAGAGATAAAAGCATACTACCATCTTATATATTATTAGCCGGGTGGTAGAAATCCGCGGGGATTATCTATATATAAATCCTACTTAATATTCTTTTCTTCGAATAGAAAGATCTTCAGTACGTAAAAAGCTTGAAAAACATTGAGAGATTTGTATTGTAGTTTGTGTACGTAATATAAAAAAAAAGAAGCCAGTTAAATCAACTACTAAAGAAGATATAGCACCATATTCAGAATAATCTAAGATAGTAGAATGATGTGTACCAGTCATTCCACAATATAATAACTAAGATTGAGAGAACATATTGATACTATATAGAAAAAAAGTTATTTAGAAAAGACACAGCTCTATTAATAGCTCTGTGTATATAAAAATCAGCTGATTAATAAAAAAAAACAAACAAATAATGATTATACAAGATCACACCGCTTATGGCTCCCAATTCCATGCACTAATTAGTCGGATAGATAATAAAAGAAATAGCTCAATATAGCGTTCTATATATATTATAATAATGTGATGAAGTTACAGATAAATTATACAAAAAAAAACTGCCTTATCAGCTAGTAGAATAAAAAAAGAATAATTAAAATTAAATCTAAGTTCCTAAAGTACTGTACAACAAAATTGAAAAGTAGACAGAGAAAAATACTCGTCCGAATCTAAAAATAATAAGAGATTAGTACAGATTTTAAAAAAAAAAGAATAAAAAAAGAACTACACTAAATTTCTATACATCCCCCCGAAGCTGCTGCAGAGTAGAATTATTAATTAATATCCTATAATCTTAAATCCTCTTGAATAGATGTTGACTTTTAGGAGAAATCATATAATCAAAAGTGAATATAATGATTTACCTAATCAGGTAATAGAGTCTCGATTTCCTAAATAGGAAATAAATGAATGAATAAAAATAAAAATAGAAATAATAAAGAAATAAATCAAAATAATTAGAAATAGAAATCAGAATAGAAAT